>BGPT01000354.1:311937-335245 GCA_003297045.1 Symbiodinium sp. clade C Y103 | reverse complement strand
CTCAATTTAAAACGCAATTAATACGTTGCAAAAAATTGGATTTCGAAGCGGATCCCTAATAGTAAGCGCCAGACCTTAATATTAAAAACTATTTTTCTCAATTTCAAAATCAATTAAATCTCAATTTAAAACGCAATTAATACGTNGCGGATCCCTAATAGTAAGCGCCAGACCTTAATATTAAAAACTATTTTTCTCAATTTCAAAATCAATTAAATCTCAATTTAAAACGCAATTAATACGTTTCAAAAAATTGGATTTCGAAGCGGATCCCTAATAGTAAGCGCCAGACCTTAATATTAAAAACTATTTTTCCCGATTTCAAAATCATTTTAAAACGCAATTAAAACGCAATTTAAAACTACTTGGATTCAGGGGACCCTAATAATAAACACCCCGGGGTTAACTAGTTTTTATTATTAGGGGGTGAAACCCACAAATGGTAGGTTTATTTTTAAATTGTTTTTTAAAGGGGATCAATTAAAAGTCAAATTGGCCAACCACAAATTGTCCAAAATTGGAGATGGACCCTTATTTTTAGTATTTGGGGGAAATTTAGTAATAGGGGGAAGGGATTACCGTCATTTGGTTGGATGAATTTCCCACTCAAACCTTTTTTCGGAATTTTCTAGCCAGCCATGTTTGATTACTATGTTGGGCAAAATAAACATAATTTCATGATAGAAATCCTTGTATGTGAGGTTGACCACATTTTGTCCACAACTGAGAGGCATGAGTGGATTATGTTTGGATGATACATGCCGCAGTAGGAGTGAAACACAGCATGTTTTAAATACAAACTCCAAGCTGTACCATGTAGTTGGCCTTGCCATACCTATCTCAGAATATGGTTGGATTATGTTGGATCCCCAGGAACATACCCCACTGAAGCCACAACCAACATCAACCAAATAGTTGCATCATCAAGATAAATGAAGATTATGAAAACATGGTGGTCTTACTGGCTTTATGACAAACATAAATATGGCATGTCATACTTCTTGGGCATCTTGATCTGGCCCATGTTTCCCACCTTAGCGCCTACGTCACCGCAGGTTTATGCACGAACGTGTCGGCTCCTGTTCTGCCGTTTGGGATCATGCCATTGTTGGGTCCCCCAGCGGTCCTGTCACATCGAGTTGCCGAAGCGAAGGGCCAAATCTCTCAAGATCTGTTGATTGGGTTCAATCATCTTACAAGGTGGGACCCCTTAGCTAGCTAACTTGGTTTATAATTAGGATAACTCTGGTATATGGTGGATGTTTTGTGTAGTTAATGGGGGTTATGAATCAACTTACCACTGGGGGGCACCACATTGTATAAATCCATCTTCAAAGCATGTTTCATATTGCTTGATCCATAGAATAGCTGAATGGATTTGAAGGTTCCAAGTTAGAAGATATTGGTTGCTTCTACACCAGGTCTGGGCCGCCACAAGTTTGTGTTCCATGAAACTTATCTTACTGTTTTCTTGGAAAATTCAACCTTCAGCCTCGAATTGATTAACAACAAGCAATTTTGTTCCAGGGACGGAACATGCCACTTCAAGTCGTATTATTGTCAACTTGAATGGTCTGACATGTTGCTCTCCATTACCCTCCGAAAATTGAACATAGCTTTGGTATGCTTTGGTCAATTACAATTTTAAGCACCTACACATGGGCCATGTTCTGTTGCTATGTGAAATTACCAGGGTACCCCATTCCTCCCCACTATACAATTCCTGCATATGTTCATACCTGTGAATCTCTTAATCCCCTTGAACATCTGTGTTAATATCCACTGATTGCCAGAAATCTTGATATTAATCCCTATGACTCAAAAAAAAAAAGTAATCCCTATGAATCGCAAAGAATCCCAATATCAATCCCGATGATTCCCCACCAATCTTTCAACCTGGTCATTTGACTCACCTTTTCTGAGGCCTTGGACGCCTGTGTGGGACAGCGGGAAGGGTTGCTGGGCTTGGCTTAGTGCTGAAACATTACATTGACTGAGCTGGGTGGAAGATCGTTCCACTTTTTTTTGATGATAATCAGGATTTAACCAATAACAAGTAGTGGTATTTCATGGGAACTATTTAATTGATTTAAACGCGACAACTTATTGGGACAATGGGTTTATAACAGTGGATAATGATAATGATAATATTGTAAGAATAGTGGAATGATAACATGGTTTTGGCATATCTTGGCAACCTTCATTATTATCATAATGATAATGATGATGTAGGATTTTAAGGCTCTAACCAAGTTTTACAATACTGATAATGACAATACTTTAATACTGGATAATGACGATAGTGGTATTTCATGGGATGTAACTGGTCATTCTGGGATAGTGGTTAACTTTGGATGATAATGGACAATACTATGATAATGATACCCTACTTGGCTTTCGACTTTTTCAGACATAGCTGGAAGCGGAAACATATGCTAGGTGGCTGAGTGCATGAGTGTATACAGAATAAACAATCTATACAATGGTGGGTAAGGACGCTTCTTTTTTTTCGCGGGATAACTATCAAGCCAACTCCAAGGTTGAGCTCTGGCTAGCTGTTAACCATAAAACTATTGGGAACATATTGGGAGGATTATTGAGAAAATGTTGGAATACTGGTAACACTAGTTGCACCAGAAGTATTGGCGCCCCAGTTTGTTAGCTAAATTGTTTATAATTGTAGGTTTACCCTCCAGTAAATCAACATAGCTATGGAAACTGGACCATTTATAGAAGATTTACCTATTAAAATCATGTTTTCCCTACTTGTGTTAGTTTACAAGACGGTACTCCTGGTTTGTAGATATTTCGATGGGGAATAAATCGTTGTGTAATTGTGGGGACCCACCCTTGTAGCCATAGGCCATAGTTTTCACTGATTATTGTGACGATTGGGCTACCGGTGGTTTGGGGATGGGTGGGAAGTTGTTATTTGAATACTATTCAGTAAGGGAATATGATGGAATATGTATATTATACGTATGATTTGATATGCTATCCCTGGCGTTTGGGTCATTCTTATCGTCACATTGCCTTGCAGGTGGTGTACAAGGAATGCTGTGGAACGTCACCGGCCCCTTTTTCCATTCCGCCGATTTGTATTATGAACTTGCTTGCTTCTTTGGTATTGTATAATTGTCTTCTGTTTACCATTCCTATTTATCCTAACTACAGTATATCTATATATATATATATGTGTATATATATATATATATACATAATGCTTGAGGAATTGCAATGAATAGCGGTTCCAGAGGAATCAGATATCATCAAGTACCCTTGGGCAATTTGACCTAGCTATGTTTTTTTTTTTTGAATAGGAAGATCATCTATCAATGGGCAATGTTCCTATGTGAAATTGCCAATGAGTACAATTTCAAATGGTATCCGCGTTACTGTCTCCACTCAGAGTGACCTTTGCATTCAAATTGGTTAGCAGATGAGTCTCGCAATCCCTGAAGGGTTCATTGTAGTCACTCGGCCTGACTCGGTTTCGACATTTGTACTATGGGGAAAACTTATGAAAAAATATATATCATGTTGTCATGATATCTACTGTAGGTATTTTTTTGCAACCTGACAATGTCCTCACTGGAATCATTGTTAGTAAGGGGAATCATCCCCCAACCTTTTGATCTCAGTGAAATATGTTTATTTACCCACATGAGATTCTATGATGCAAAATTATGCCACTGAATTGATACATCGTTTTCTGCAAGCTTCACGTGTGGCCGGTGCCGCAAATCTCCAAAGGCTTTGGAAATCCACGCGAAAACTTCTGCTCCAGCCCTTCATTCGAGTGGGGGGGTCTCAGTTTGATGTGCAACGGCGCTGCTGGTGGCTCAAAAATGCTACAGACTTGGCAGTTTTCGCTTGAGCAACATGTGGTGAATGTAGTTCTCCATGTCTTGAACCCTGCAAAATGTATAGATTTCATGAGGTTTCCATGACAGTCATGGGGGTAGCCCTACAATGTGGGGCCCCCAAACGTTATAAGTTGGTTTATAAACCCCATGAAAACTATAGGTATATCCACTATAAACCATAATTAATACCATAGTGAAATTGGAGTTATGTTCACCAACTTAGCTATCCAACGGGGGCACCACATTGTAGTTATCATCCTAAGTCATCCATCTGATTTTCGGATTATGAAATCAACGAGCCACCACGGAGGTGCTGAAAGAACTTGGCTGGCCCACCAGCCACGCAGATTCCAGGCTGGGAAGTTTGGTCCGATTAAAGTGGTCCTCAGAGAGCTAATTAAGATTCGCTCAGTTGGTTTTGTAACTCATATTTCACCAGGGTTTATTATGTATGTACCTGCTAAACCTGTTTTGCTACAATTCCGGGTGCAAATCAAAATATAGATTGTATCTGGGTAGTGCTACCTGAATTCAGGTCACGCTGGCCACAAATNTACCTGCTAAACCTGTTTTGCTACAATTCCGGGTGCAAATCAAAATATAGATTGTATCTGGGTAGTGCTACCTGAATTCAGGTCACGCTGGCCACAAATCCGTACACACCTGCAAAAACCCGTGGGCATCCGTTCGAAGCCGTTTTGGCCATTTTCACCACTTTTCAATGAATATGGAAGATCCATCCGTTCTTTGGGTTAAACAGTTGAAAGATCCTGAAGATTAACTCCCCATACTTGCACTCACTACTCCATATGTTGTTTCACATCCTCTTCAAGCANATACTTTATGGTCACCCTCGCCTGTTGCCTGCTGACTCTGCGCGCCTTTTGCCCACTTGCACTTTCAGGCCAGGTCTCGGGACATGGTTGCTGGAGGAGTGTGGACAGCCCCACAAATGAACACATATACATTTTTGGTTTCAACACCCCATTGTCAAGGGGTTTTGCTTTTTGATGATCCAATGTTGGTTGCCGTAGCCAGCTGCATGTCGTAATGCCGCTCCTGCCGCAGAGCAGCGTCTTTGGCTGGAAGGGTGCTTTTGGGGGTCTATTGCCGCGTTTGGCCATGGACGAGAGTTTGGAAGAGGCTAAGAAGGACTACGGCAAGGGAACCTCCAAAACCATTTTCGACATTTCTGGGCTTGCTCTCAAATGGGATGACTCCTCGGTGGTTCGTCAAAGGATGAGGAATCACCTCAATCTTTGCATTCACTATGACTCAAAAACTAAGAAAGAGACAAATTTTGAAGTTGCAAAGAATGTGAAGAATCTCAAAGCCAATCAGGCAGTGATGGTACCAGTCCTTCACATCATACGATCTTCGGGCTGCATCATTAACATAGACAGGCTCGCCATGGAAGTGACGAAGGTGTACAAATTGAATGACAAGGCCATCATCACTAAAACAGCCATGGACCAGGCTTGGTCAATTCGGCACCTGGTAGCTGTTCTCAGAAGAACCATCCGAACGGACAAGCATGACAAGTCCAAGAAAATCTTGCCTAAGGACTTTGGTTTCAAAAAAAGGGTGAGGTCTAGTGTAGTCAGGGTCCCTTATGGTATTCTGGTTCTATTTTTTCTACATAACTCCAAAACGGTGGGTCCTTGGAACTCAAGCATCCCTTGAACCTCTGCCCCCCGCACTCCTCAGGACCCGAAGTTGCTCGAGATGTTGCAAGACTTTGGCGTCATCGAAAAGAAGGAGGGGCTGAGTCAAGGAATGACAGTCATGTTCCAGCACAGTGTCCCAGCATAACTGTCCTTTAATCCTTGATATCTTCTCCATCTTCAGTCCCACATGGATCGAAGAGATGAATCCAACATAATTTAATCTAACCTTTCATGATGTCATTCAGCAATCCTTATCATCTCTCAAAACCCAAAATCAGTTTTCTTTTTCTTTGGTAATTGCCACATATCTATCAAATTATTAGTCAGAACTGATTTCCATCCTATCTGAATCACTGCTGCAGGACGATGGAACTTTGACCATTCTTTCGCAGCAGCTCGAGATGCTTGAGGATATGGGCTAAATTGGGTTGCCATGGACATGGGAAAACATGTCAATCTGATATTTGTTGGGTTTCTATCATTCCAAATTGCGCAAAAGTGTTGCAGTGAGAAAATACTGCAATCTTCAAGATCCACCTAGGGTCTACTTGGATACCTTAACATGATTCCTTGGCCCTTGAGATTCCACAGAGTCTATGTTTCCATGACACCAAAACTTGAACTATAATTGTCAGGGCCTCAACCCATATGACTGCTCATGTCTCCGAAGGACCCTGATGCCGAGATCAACAAGTCGCACCCGCTGGAAGATGATGTGGAGACACCGAAGGAGACAGCTTGATTTGAATCTGAAATTTGTAGGTTCACCCTGAGGGATTGTCATCAAAGTATGCGTTTTACACTCTGGTTCCTCTCCATGCAGCTGTATGTCCTACTCCATCTAAGAAAAATGTTGACAAACCTGAAACTGAAGTCAAATGATGATGATCATAAAATTAACCAGTACAATTACGTTTTTGTAGCGGGGCATGCTACATCAGATCACAAGCCTCCCAAGAACACTGACACATCTTCTTGTCCCCAACCTCATATCTGTGCTTTTGTGCAATACGCCCAGGAGGCACCCAGTGGTGCTGCGGCTGCATTGGAGGACTCAAAGCAAAAGGGGGATCTAAACGAAATGTTGGGCACTTCATGTTCCCAAGGATGTGCAAACAATCTCAGCCTCATGAGAAATACCATTGTCCAAGTTGCTGCGTGTGGATTCTCCCTTCCACCAACTCTTCGATGATGATGTGGCCTCCCGGAAAGTTTTCGAGACTGAGGTATTAGAAAGGTTTACAAATTAGAAGTGTTTAATCTGATATAATCCCCATCCCCATATTTCAGTGTCTCAAGTAGGAGTCTGTCCCACATATATTCTAGTCATGATTGAATTTATGATAATTTTTGGTCCATTTGTTGTATACCTTTCTTACCGCCCCCGCAGTTGCAGGACTGTCAGGTTCTGGGTTCCGATGATGATAGCCAGGAGGACTTGGCGTTTGAACTGGCTGGGCTAGTGATGGATCTGAAGAAGATCCCTGGTGGCCAGTTATGCTTCATTTCATGGGACTTTTGGGCCAGTTGTTGGATGATCTATAAACAAATCTTTTGTTGCTTCTGGCAAACAGATTCTGGAACAGCGTGTGCTATCAACACAATTTCTGTAGGAGAGAATGGACACTGTTTTCAAACTTTCAGACCGTTTGGCACAAATGCCGAATCCCAGGAAAAATGCTGCCCTTGAATATGCACCAGCACTTTCGAAATTATTGAGGTTGCCTTCTGACAACGAGGGCCGAGTCTTGGCAGCGTGTTCAATCAGCTTGCTCATTAGGATCCCCATGTTTCCCGTGCTTCAATGTAAGGACTGATGCCTATCACCGTTTTGGAGTCCCTACCATTTGGTGAAGATCAAGATTCTACTTTAGTGCAATCGAATCCTGAAGATTGGATTACCTCACCTTTTATATTGGATCTCTTGGACAGAGAAGGTTCATCAGCTTCATCTCCCACAGCTTCCTCGGCCAAAGCTGGTGTCCATGATGTACCCCCCGCTTTGCCTCCACAAGAGCTCCCGAGTTCAGATCCTGTGCCAGCGCCGGAAGTGAAGGGGAGCAACCAGAGTTTCAAAACAATGGTGGCCCAACAAGCTTCTCCGGCAAAGGGGTTGTTGACCAATCAAGACCCCCCAAAGATGGTTGAGACTACGGAAGCTACCACGCATGTGGCCAAACCGGAGGAGTCATCTTCAGCCATCATGGATCAGGTTTTTGGGTTCCAAAGTTTGCACGTGGTTGTTTGGTAATGATGTCTTTTCACCGGATCAACTCAGGGATACCGGATATTTGGGACCCTTTTGAATTTCAAGCATCATGGACAAATAAAGTGAAACAAGTTCTAAACTTTTTTGAAATGAAATGTCATCATTGTCTGCAAATGTTTGCCCAATAAATATGGTTCCAATCTATAGCTTCCAACCTGGATCTGCACAAGGATTACAGCATATTAAATACTATGGCTAGATTTTTTAAAGGACATGTGTCTTGGCTTTTTAGAGCTTCTTCCAATTAAACCCAGGTATAACCATCATGTCTTCAGCCCTGCAGGATTTGCAAGCTGTCCATGCGAGCCAAGAGTTCCCAGAGGTGTCAGAGGACTCTTATGTTACTAGACGGGACCAACTCGGACTGAAGGCATCAAAGAAAACAGCAGGGAAGGGGAAGGGAAAAGGCAAAAGTAATGGTCAGGGTGGTGGTGAGGGAGAAAATGAGAATAAGCCAGCAACAGCTGCAAAGAGCAAGGTTCGCAAACCACATCCTGCAAATGAAGACAGTACTGCAAAGGATGAACCGAGCACAGCACATGAAGAACAGACATGGAAAAGACTTCGCCGTGCCCAGCCCCTCAATGAAAATGATCTAGAAGACACACAGGACTACCTAGGAGAGGATCAAAACGGAGACGAAGGAGAGCCAGCCGCAGCAGCACCCGCGAACAGAAGGACAAGGAAGGCTCACAAGAGAAAAGCACATGACAAGGCAAGCCATTCGAAACCAAAGCGCAAAGCAAAGAAGGTCCGAAAGGGAAACAAGAACAGCAAGGCCAGCAAACCAAGCAAGGGCCGAAAGGCACACAAGGGAAGCAAAGCAAGCAAAGCAAACAGCTGTGCAGAGGCAGATGTTGTTGATGAACATGACATCACTCCTGCACCGGCAAGGAAACGACGCAACAAAAAATCGAAAGCAGAAGCCACCGTTGACCCAGCCGACACAGCTGATGCACCTGCAGCCGAGGCCGAACCAAGCCAAGAAGCTGAACCCACATCAAAGCGGGCCCCCCGAGCCAAAGGGGAGCCGCCAGAGCCAAAGCAGCACCAAAGCGAGCCCCCAAAGCCAAGTCAGCCCCCAAAGCAAAGGCCAAGTCCCAAGCCAGGAAGCCCCGGGGAAGACCCCGAAAGCAACGGGTTGAGGATGAGGGTGTTGAAGAGGTTGATGCAGACCAGGAAAGCAATGCAGCAGGCAGCACGCCTAACCAGGCAAGCCATGCAGCAGGCAGCACGCCTAACCAGGCAAGCAATGCAGCAGGCAGCACGCCTAACCAGGCAAGCAATGCAGCAGGCAGCACACACCCCCATCACCATGAGTTTGTCAAGGAGATCTTGGCATGCTTGCGTGTTTGTGAGGAACATGGCTCTTGTGGTCACTCCGGCAAACATACCCACCCAGTTCCCCAGTTGGATGAGGATAGCAAGGAGAATTACCAGTTCTCAGTTTACTGGACGCGCAACGCAGTAGGTGTCAAGACGAAGGTCAATGGAACGTTCTCGCAGCAGGTGGCCTACTTTGCCAAAAACACCCCTTGTTGTTCTACGAACATCCTCCTGGCCAAGCTCTGGGTCAGCCCCTTAGAGCGTGATGCAACCTAAACTATATCATAAAAAATGAGTAGAAGTTATTAGAAGATATTAGAGGATATTAGAATGATAAATTGCAACTTAGGAAATCCTAGAAATAAAAATGACTATCTTTATGGGAATCTGCATGGTTGTTTGCGAGTAGGGAAATGCGGACCGTCAGTTTGGCAACATTGCTTGATCGAACAAAAAAATCAGTGATTGTGATCCAATGCAAACCAGCCATTGAAAACAACGACTGGATATGAGTTCTGAACTCAATCATTAATGGTTCCCGTGTGACACCCCCTGCCTGCTGAGGTGAAGCAATGCCAAGTCTATGGCGCCGATCGTGCCTACGATTCGATGGAGCTGCAACAGTTCAAACTTGCTCTGACACGGGCACATGAGGCTGCTCTTGAGATTTATAACAATCAGTAGGGGCATAGCTGATGCGAAAGTGGCTTTTCCCTGGTTCATTGAAAAAAGCATTCTAACCCTCAAAGATCTGAGCTATATATTTCAATCATTTTCAATCACATGCAGCCTTCCTTTGAATTTGTAATAATGTGTTTGGATTGATTGAAATGGATCAGCCACATACCTTTTCACCAATGGGGCCCGTGTGAATTCCCACGGATATTCCCCAGTGATTTCACGAGATCTTTACGTGTTTAGGCCTCATGAAGTTGGAGGCCAAAGACTTTTCTTTCTTCAAGGGGGTGCCAAGCAAGCTTCTCTTGCGTGGCTGACATTGGATTCAAAGGATCATGCGAAAACCGAACAAGTAACGCTGAGTTCTGCATTCCGTTTTCTTCCAACCAAACGTCATACCCACTATGATCGTTTCAATGGGCTTGATGTGAAATTTGACATGGTTTGCTTCTTAAGGATTCCTTCCCAATTAATGGATTTGGGTCATCAAAAACTCACAGTGGCGGATGCTGTCGAAATTGAACTTTATGAGTACCATGTTTGTGAAACACGAAGAACTGGTTTTGATGTTTTAAGTACTGCCCTGAGAAAACCCATATCACAAAACCATCAATCAAGACCATTGGCCCATATTGACTTGGACAGGGATGGCGGGTGGCAAGCGGAAGCTTGGGGTGCCTATGGTTCTCGATCGTGATCCTGGCTCTTTTGAACCTGCCGGTGCCGAAACATTTTGGGAATCATAGTTCAGGTTGTGGGAGAATGCTGAAGAATTGAAAATAAAGACTGACCTACTAGCATTGTGCATGAAATTCTTCCATGATGAAGGATGGGATTCTTTTTTCGATGGAGGGCATCCTGGTCCATGGAGACAAGTTTTCACAGTACTATAAGTACTATGTAAGAAACAAACAGGTTAACAGGCCTTGAACATTTTACCTCAATTGATCCATGTTTGTTCTATGGCCACTATCGTTGTTGCACGCCACAGTTGTCCCATCATGGAAGGTGCATTTGTCATGAGACAGTCATGTGAATGACGCCCGCTCACTTCGAGATCAGTCCAATAATTTTGCCCTGCAGCCCCGTCGATTCGACTGCCCATGGCGCCTCGTCATAACTTGGATTGCCTTGTGCAGCGGCTTGCATGTTTGAATGCGCCGAAGGTTCCTTGGCCACATGAAAGCACCAGCTTCAATTGATGGGTGTTGGGTTCTTAGCTCTTAAATAGGTGGTGAAATTCCACAAGAATCATGCAAGCATAACCAGTTTGTATTCCTTGGCCACGACCCCGAAGAAGTCTCACGAAAGTTTGCCCCAATGGCACGCACACTGCAGTCAGACGCTGTGTCTGTGTAGATGATCAACTGAAGTTTGGCCCCAAAGGCCTTCTCTAGATTCTCAATCAAAGCATGATTGGTTTGCGAGCGGTGAACTTCATCCGCTAACACCATGGTCTTCTCCTGCAGCGACGCTGCTGTCTGATCTGTGTCCCAGCTCGTTCTGAGACCTTTGTGATGGCAGTTGTCCTGGTGTTCTTCGCTGGGAACCTCCCCGAATTTGGGAAGGCAAGCTGTTCACTTGGGTGAGTGGTGTGGGTGAACTGGTGCAAACCCCATATCATATATCATAACGGGGCACAATACTATAGGTCAATCAATCCTGTTTATGAGAGTGTCATCCACACTCAAATGGATTTTCTGCAACGGGTCACACACGACAGTGGAAACATCAAACATCAACATGTATCAATTCATTATTCCTCCTTCTCTGTTCTGGTCCCTGTTGTGAAATCTTCTGGGCTTCTGTCATCTTAAACATTTAGTCACCAAATACTTTCCAAGAGAAGTTAATATCTTTATTAATCATTTTTGAGAGCTGCCCTTCTTAAACGTGTTTGTGTACCAAAGCAAGTTGAAAAAGGACACCTTCTTCACAAGACAAAATGGCACCAATTCACATATCATGCAAATTTGGAATTCAATGGTTCCCCATGTTTTTGTGTAACCACTTGTGGGGATCTATCCGAACGATTTGGGTTTAGAAGACATTACCTTTCATTAAAAGTGCATGAAATCCCTCATGCATGCCTGTCCTCGTGTCAGGCCCTAAACTATTGTGAGTTCTTCGCGGGGCAGGCAAATGTGTGGAGAGCAGTGTCTCAGGTATATCCGGCTGCCCGGGTTGACTTGGATTACAGTGACCCTACATATGTGGAGAAGATGAACCCGATGGATTTCCTATCTAGTCCTGGGTTTGCGAGTCTTGATTTCAATCATTACATATAAAAATTTTCAAGTTTGAATTCAAATATAAAAACCATTACTGGGACTCTGGGTGTACTATGTTTGACCCAAGCTGGAAACCCGATAGTTTTGATATGGCATGGAGTCAGATGGATGCCCACATTCTGAACTCAGGATTTGCATTTGGCTTATCCTGAATTGCGAGGAGAAGGATTTCTTTTCATTACTGGCCACAGTATGTACTTCGTGGACCCCAGTAAATGTAGGAACCTCCAAGAGATCCATCCTGCTGCCAAGTGGCGCTCCGCACTTGGCTTATGTCCAAGATGGAAACTCGATGTGCGAACGGTGCCTTGGTTGGTTTGGTGGGTGCCAGGGTGCAACCTGCTTGGAATTATGGAAAACAAATTCATATATGAATATTCTGGCTCCGGCATTGCATGTGGTAGGTATCCGTTTTTCCTGAAGGGGTCCCACTCACTGCAGAAACATGCACTTTGACATCCGATTTATTCCGATTTCATCAGATTTCTATTTGATCATGAAATGTTTGAAATCATGGCTTAAGGTGAGTGTATGGAACCCAACTCGAAATGCTGGACATGAACCTGCAATTACTGGTTTCTCATTTCTCACAGTGTTCGAATGCAACAGGCTTTGATTTTCACAAGCGCCAAAGTGGTATTGGTTTGTGGGTCCCCAACTTTACATGTGCAATTTTACCAGACTGTAAGGAGTAACCCCCATGTAAAGCACATTGGCGCATCCAACCCCAAGGACAGTTCTTCTTGCAATTCTGATTACAGCCTTGGGAGGCACGTTCTGCATAGAGCAGCCAGGTGGATCACTTATGGAGTGGTATGACAAAGTTCGTTGGTTGGCCCAACAACTTCCTGCTTTTCAGCCGCAAAATCTACAGCTTTTTATATGGGAAAGTCTCAAAATAGAAATGCCCCAAGCTCTGGTTTTGTATTCTCAATAAGAACTATGGCACCCCTATTTTGACACATTCCCATATCAATAACTGGTTTCCCATATCTATAATATTCTATAATGATGATTTTTTTCCTTGAAAGTCAACCCAGTAAGGTCTTCAAGTGTGCTTGGTGGATGGGATTGTTTGGGTCTTCTACACCAAAGAGGCACAAGTGCTTCACCAACAACCCTTGGTGCCAGAAGTTCAACTTGGGAAAGCTTGGAACACGTCAGTTCTCCAAGCAACAAGACCCAGGTAGCAAATCGACTATCCAATACATTGACAAAGCTGGGAAAAAGAGATTTAAAGGATCCTCTTCGCTCAAATCCACACAGAAACTTGCTAGACAAATGGTAATGATTTGTTGTTAGCGACTGGGTTGTTTTGATTTATATGGAATGTGACTTTAAATCGTTCTTCCAAAGCCGGCATGTGACCAGAATAGTGGTACCCTGGGAAAAAAGTTGCACAGTGCTACCCTATTGCTAGATGGTAAATATTCATTGGATTGTTTGTTGAATTTGGTGGAAGCCGATTTTTCCAACTTGTCCCATGGCCAAAGTCAGCCAAAGGTCCCCACACAAACCGGCTTGCTTCACCAAGGGTATACCCTGTTCGCTTTGGACTGCGAACTGTCCAGCTCATGCCCATGCTCAAGACGAGAGGCCGTGGTCAGCCGAAGGTTGAAGCCAGACCTGACGGCCCAAAGATCTTTCAAGACATGTCTTGGGACCACGAGATGGATTGGTCAGCGGCGCACTTGAAGCCGCTGATCGTTTACTTGAGGGGTAATTCGTCATTGCAACTCCCCGACAAATGGCGGGCAGTTTTCCCACTCAAACTTTAGAGGCCCGGAGTCTCCTCAAAACAGAATTGGTAGAGTTTTGATTTCACCAAAACAGATCATATGTAGAGATTATGGGTTTTATCCAAACCGTTTGGTCCCGAATACTGTGGTGGAAGACTCAAGTCTGACATTAACAGGGTCAAGCACCGAAAATCTACCACCCGAAACAATTTTTGCGGGAATTTTACTTTCAATGGTTTTGATCTCCTTTGAAAACCGTACGAACCCGTATGGGCCCGTTCGAACCCGAAATTTACCCGTGTCAATCCGTACAAGGGTGTAAAAAAGTCAACATTTGGGGGCGTTCAAACCCGTAGGCGTACCCGTACTAACCCGTACCCGTTCGAAAGCCGTTCAAAAGGCGTTCAAAATGCATTCAAAAGCCGTTCGCTACCCGTTCGGAAAGGCGTAAAAATGTTGCATTTTGGGGTCCCCGGATAGCACTGATTTCCAGCTGATCTAGAGGGTCGAAAACCACACCTTTTCCAGACCAGCTCCAATAAGTTTGAACACATCTTCGTCCACATGGAGATCTGGTGAGCCTCGATGTTGCCAAGTGTGGGAAATTCATTAGATGTTTTGCCACAATTCGAAGTTTCATACATTCGTTGACTAGCGAATGAAAAAAATGCGCCAACTAAGATGAAACACATGTTTCCTTTGCTTCTGAATGGGTCACAGTGTCCTTATTGATGGACTTTCACATGACTTTTAATACCTGGCATCCATGATCTTAACTCAAGGTGGTTTGAAAACAGTTTTCCGTTAGGCAGCTTAGAAGTGTCATGGCAAACAGCCAAGACCGAACGGTGTCTCTTCGGAGTGACCAATGGTCATGCAGTGAGTTGGCCAAAGGGGCTACTCTGTGTGCCTCCATGGCGGGTCTTGACTTGAAAGTGGATCCCACCAAGCTTTCCAAAGATGATTTGAAGCTAGCCATCAAGGACTTGTTGATGCTGATGTTTTCAATCTATTCTGCACCAAATCATTTACCCAAAATCATGCGTCCCAAATTCTACTTGGGTTCTTCGTTTCAGGAGGCGAAAGCGCTACTGCAGAATCCAGGGGCTGACCCTTGCCTACTTGAGTTTTTTGCAAATCTTCAAAGTTGGGGCAATGATGTATCAGGGTTATCAGGTTGTTTGACCTAGAGTTTGCCTTATCTGGCTACCGGTTTGATCCCCATCGATCTCCATGGCCCCATTTCCCAAGGCACCAAATCTGAAGTTCTTGAAGCCGAAAGAGGAAGTGACGTCTGATGAGACCCCCATCCATGAGGCAGCCACCTTACCAGCAGATTCTTGGCAGTGGGAATGGGTGTTGCTTGGGAATTGGTCCAAGCCTTTCCATTCAAGGTCAACTTTCACAAATGGGGGAACAGCCAACAAAAGACACATAAATAAGACTTGCCCTAACGCAGTGTCACGATTGAGGATGAGGAAGAGCTCAAGAGTGCATCTGCTGCATGGAAGGACTTGTGCCGAAAACTGACTGGTTGGGGTGGGTTTTTTTAACGGCATCGTCACCCACACCTGTAGACCCACACATGTTCGAATATGCATCCCCGATCCTTATTCACTTATCATGTATTAATCTATTTTAACCCTTGATGTGTTCAAAGATACCCTTGATGTGTAATTCATGTTATGAACCAAACCCTCAAGGAATCCGAGAAAGTGGTATCGCCTACTCAGACTTCTTTGGGGGCATCGCCTACTGAAACTTCTTGTGGATCATCGGAAAGATTTTCAAAACGAGACACTCCGGATACCCGGGAGTTGGTGTCACCAGAAAAGAAAAGTTTCAAGGGATCTGGGGATAGCGTTCATGGTCGAAGTCAAAGTGATGATCATGGGAAACGCCCTGCACCAACATCGGAAGAGAAGCTGTCCCCCGAGAAAAAAACCTTGAAGGTTAATGATGACCCAGAAGAACCGGTGGTCCCCCGTTCCCTTTTTGCCGAGTCACCAGCAAAGCTTGAGAACCCTGAGAAGTCCGAGAGCTTACCTGAGTTGAAGGTGGCTGAGCCGAAACCCGTGGAGAAAACCCCTGAGCAGCTGATGCTGGCTCAGGCCTTGGAACAAATTCAGGCACTTTCAAACAAGGTGCTGCAGCTTGAGAGCGAGAAGAACAAGTCACTGAAGGTTCAAAAAGTACCAGTTGCAAACCCCCAAAACAAGAAGGAGAAGGCTCTTAGCTCCGCCCCATCATCAGATGAAGGGTCGAAGTTGACTAGCCCTGATCACACGCCTGTTGGTTCTGATGATGATAGCAAAGATGATGGGAAGGAAAAGAGTGATGGGGAGAAGTCTCAGGAGCTCATGACTTTTCCCAATGGCTCCAGGGTCATTAGTCATGATGCGCTCAGGATGAGGCTTCGTCGCCTAGTTGAAGTAAAGCCTAAAACCAAAAAATGCCACGTGGATGAGGCAACACGGGAGCAATACAGCAAAGGAGGAGAAGATCGCGAGTGGCTTGAAATAGCTTTGATGGAAGCTATTCAGAAAGTTGGGGCTGAGAACCGAAAGCACAAAGCTCTGCGGGTGGCTTGGTAGCTTTGGTGGGAACAGGGTTAATGGGGATTGGGAAACGGTCGGAGGAGTCACATGTTTTCAACACAAGCTGGCGCAGCGTAAACCTTAAGATCTCATCATTTTAAAAAAGAAGCACCTTTTTTTGGATTGTTTTGAACCATCTCTCAGGATGAATTCCGGAGCCGGGTCGTCATGGTGCGTGAGCGCATGACTTCAAAGGAGCAGGAAGTGATGGGCCAGTGGCTCACTGAGGAGCACATGGAGAAGAGCGGAGACTTTACAAAGACACAAGGCTGCAATCATAATTGATGTTACAGGTTGCTTCCAATAGCCAGCTAGGTTTCAACAATCATTTTAACAGAAATCAAATCACTCTGCACCAAAACTGGTTGCCTTATTGATATTCAATACTTTGACGCACCCAAGTGCCTATGATTCTGTCGCTCCATGACTAACCCTCCAACATCACCACCACTAGAAAAGCTAAGGGAAACGATTCGCTCTATCATCACCTACTGCGAACGGTTTCCAGCTGCTTTGGTCAGGTGAGACTGACTTGTGTTTTCTGGCGCTGCCTTTGGGGGACTAAAAACATTAGAATATAATATTGCACAATATGACTTTGTGATGCAATTTGTGGGCAGAAAGTCGCTTTGCAGCTCACCATCTGTGTGAAATATAGCTGTGATATTTGTGATCATATACCCTTCGAAAATGAAACCGGTAAAAGGCTTTGACAAGTTCTGAAATGTTTCCTCTCGCCAGGGCTTGGAAGTACAACACAGCGGTGTCAGAGTACTTCGTGGAAACCAGCACGAAGCAAGTCATCCGCCAGACCAAGATGCAGAAGCAGCAGGAACTCGTTGACGCAAGCGAGTCTCGGCAGCAAAAAATGACCAAGTCAAATCTCTCCTCGATCCATTTGCCTGACATGGGATGGCTTTTTGGTGCCTATAGGGCTAGGGTGAGACTGGGCGAAAAAAATCAAATGGTATACGCTACCTTTCCCGTCAGCCAATGATCTTTCAGGACCAGAAGGTGGAGGCAATCAAGGTGGACAAAATGAAGGAGATCACTGAGGAGGGCCACACCCCTGTAGCTGAAAAACTTGGAGAAAAGGCAGGGCTGTGAAGTGGGGCATGGCCACGTGTTGAATAGTGAGGTTTGGGTCAAACATGATTCATGATCGACACTCGCTCACGGATCCTTCCGGTGACTAAACTAGGTTTGCGTTCAAAGACCTCACTGGCAGTTGTGCAATATAGGTTGTAGAATGTCAAATTATCAGGTATACTATGGTATATTTATATTTGAAGGAAACTTAACTCACATGTTAAATTCTCATATAGGTGAGATGCACAGTGGTTCAACTGTAATCCTGTTACACTTTCACATCGGGATTGGCCAACACACTTGCAGTGCCTGACTGCTACAGGTGCTACCGGAATTGGTTCAGTTCATGGACAAGGTCCATGGCAAAATGATGCTTGTGCAGACCAATTTGGGTAAGTTGGAGATCGAGGGTGATGTGGCAGCCAACCCAGCCACAAAAGAGTCAGGGCCCCACTTCAACTATTATTCATGCAAATGTTGAATTCATCAAACCCAGAATTCATGTCAACCCAGGGCCCCACTTCAAAGCTTTTCCGCGGCCTGCAGCCCAGGCTGATGAAAGATTGGGACGCCGTGAGGTTGAACTTGAAGCAGGTCTTCCAAAGCCTCGCTGAAGTCAAGGCTGACATGACCATCGGTAGTGCAGATGCCGCTGAGAGTGAGAAGTTCACTTGGCTGCATCTTTATTTGACTTGGGTCTCAATTTACCTGGGCTTTAGCATTGCAAATTTCAACAGGATCCAAGAAAAGAATCCATAGGTTTTGTTATATTTGGGCTCAAAGGGCCAAGCTTACTCAAAGAGCCAAACCTTCCAAATCTTCCGGGCTGTGTGGCAGAGGCAATCCCACAGTAAAGACCCCCATGAATTCCTTTTTCTAAAACGTTACTTATGCTTGATTTATCCCACTACCAAGACTTCTGGCTAAGACCATTCCAACTGATTTGAATCCCATGGATTTTTATGTTTTTTTGCCTATAGTTATCTCCTTGGCAACTGCCTGCTATGAGCAATGGCGATGCCGATGATGAGTCGCTTTGGCTTCTGGAACTTATAGAGTACAATCGTTGCCCTGCCCCTTGCATGCAGCCGAGTTGACAGTCATTTGCTAGATTCTGCTAGATGGATTCGAATCACAATTTTTGAAATGTTCAACGACTTAAGATCATGCAATCAAACTCCCTTGCCCCTGGCGACTCCAACCTTTAACCCAAAACCAAAGGACCGTCAAAGCTCAGGTGATGCTTGCCACTCCAGAAAGTTCGAAGCTGCAGGCTCCGAAATCCTTGGATATAGAGGACAGTTTTGGGGCCACCAATGGATGCGTGACTGTTTTGGTTTATTTCAACCTCCCAAGAAAATATCTTATTTTATATAATGGTCAGGGTGCTGGTTAATAAACTTGGTAAAGTGATGGCCCAGCTCTGTAACATAGGTTTGGGGACTATGCCCTGAAAGGTGCCACAACCATGGTGCTTTCAACTTGATGATGCCGTGTTGAAGTTGACACGGGCTGCAGAATCGTTCCAGCGGATATTTGAAGACCCATGTCTGGATTGCCAACTACCACCGAAAGGTAGTTCTTCAGGGAAAGTCTTGGCCCATGCATGTCGTACCATCGACAATGTCATTGATAGATATGGCCCTCTGGTTTTCAAAATTGGTTGGACGCACTGTCCATTCTATCGTTTTCGGGGATGCAAGTATGGCTATGCTTCAGACATTCATCAGAGATGGGAAAAGCTTTTAGTCCTCTACTCGTCGGTGGAGCCTGTTGGTCCCTCTTTCCTGGAATCGGCTCTAATTCGAGAGTATAAAGGAATCTCGGTTCATGTTATGCCTTTTTGATTTTAGATTTTAATACACTATATTTTGATTCCCTTTCCCAAATTGTCACAACCCTGTGGATTTCCATGATCATTCCCCCCTGTCCCTAAGGTAAACCTGGATGCCGAAATGAACGCATCGGCGGAGACAGTGTCAATGATGGTGTTTCTGGTGGTCCATATTTTACGTACTTGGTTTACCAGAGTTTCAAGAGGCCCAGCAATGCCCACTTAATGTAATTCGATCAAATTAGCTGAAAATTCACCTCTTCCTCAAAAAGATTTGGGGATCCGACGAGCACAACATGTGCAACCCTGTGCCAAAAAAGATGCCAAAGTGCCATCCAGATTGATGGGTCTCAAAGGCCCAGCTTGTCACCCATTATCGCCCGATGGTGTGATTTCCTCGGTATGGCCAGCTCAACAACTCTTCAACCAAGGCTTGGCACCAAGTTCAACCAGCTTAAGGAGAAAGCCAAGAAACCGTTGCTCAGCTATGAATTTGTGGAAATGCTCTAGAAAGATGTCGTGAAATCAATGGAAATATCAAGAGTAATCCAAGCACCTAACTTGACCCCTTGAGAATCTTTAGAATCTTTACAAAATAGAAACCATGGAACCGACCTAACTGTGATTCTTCAGGGCTGCTGACATCTTGACCCTGGAGTCCCGTCAGAAGAAACTTGGACCAAAAAATGGCTTGAGGGTGTTAGCTGAAGTTGCTTCTGATTACATCAGGCATTGTTCTACATGTGGTAAGTTTTCAGAATTAAAAATCACAGGGCTGGCGGCAAACCAATCAGATCCAGTTGAATGCTTGGCCTTCAATCATGCAGTGCCATGTCCAATTTGTGCAGCCCAACACAACCTAACATCCATGTCAGCCAAGGATGTTGCTTGCGACCTTCAAGAAGAAGCCAGGTAAGGCCAACGAGAATAAGAGTCCAAAGGAACCAAAGGAAAAGGAACCTAAGGAACCAAAGGAACCTAAGGAACCCAAAGGTCCCAAAAATCCTAAGACCAAAAAACAGAAGTAGAAGAATGCTTGACTGGACTTGGAATCTCATCTGCACTTGTTCCAAACCACGGAGTTTTGATTTTCCTAAAGTGTCAGCCAAAACAGTGCCATGCAGAACATGTTTCAATTTTAATGGTGTTTATTTCAAAAAAAAAAGTTCCCATTCTCAGAATCTTGCAGCTCAGGATCTGTCTTGGCAATGCGGCGTCCAGGATGCTGCAAGCCTCGTAGCGTGCAAATGTTGATCTATCAACATGGCTGAAAGCTATGCATCCGGTTGCTTTAGATTTTGTCTCGTGGCCCAGTCAACTCTTTGCCTGTGATCATCTCAAAGTCTTCATCGTTCCAGATTCCAAGAGAATAAGATCTTCATAGCCAGTCTATGTTACCCTGGGCCCAGCTTTTGGAAATTAAGCGTGGGAATCTTAGATTCTATGGACGTGTTCCTAGCAGCTTCTGCGGGGAGAGCGTATCTGAAATGATATGCTATATGCAGAGCTGATGGCTATAGATTAGGGTTCCTTCCGTAGTGGGGGATCATACATTGAACATGCAGCTGTGTGTGCGTGCCGGGAGAAAAGCTGGAGAACCCCCTTGCTGGTAGAACCCACAACTTTATGGAAATTCAGCAAAGGGACAGAAGCATACTCGCAGATGCCAGGGCCATCAGAAGCAGCTCTCGATATGGCATGGAGCTATGCTAAGGGCGCCCCTTGTCTCTTTCTGAGTGTGAAGGTGTGCATCTGGAAATTTCTCATCTCTGGTTTGGATCCTTGAAATCTTGAAATGCTTTATAATTGAGATACCAAAAAATGATAATATTGTTTTTTTCGGCTCATCGATGTGCAAATGCCTTTGGAACATTTCAAAAGACTCCAACACTGTCGCCTCAACTGGGGAGTCATATTCTAACTGAGGCACCTTGCACTGAGATCATCCAGAGAGCAAATTCTACAATTGATTATGACCTACGTGATGAACATGAGACCTTGGAGAGACCAGCGAAGATGGCCAGGGTGTGTCCCGTTCTTTGGGATCTCTATCACTCTGACTTCAACAAATCTGACACCAAAACTGTTATTAATTGTAACATTTTACACCTCACCAGGGTCCTACACGGGTCATATCAAATTCCGGGATTATTGACAATGGATAGCTATTTTTGGGACCTCTTCATCACACATGGGCTATGCAAGCACAAAGTGTCTTTTTATCTGACCACATTTTTCCTTTAAAGGTTTGCTATGTTTGCCATAGTTCTGACTCACTCTAGGAAGATCGGGTTTCTGATGCATTCCTTCGGCACGGTCTTCGATTGGGGGTTCAGGTTTCCAAAGGAAAAGTTGGTGATGACCCCAATTTTCCCTACATCAAAGCGGCTTCCTGGATACAGACTTTGGATGACCATGGAAAGCTTGACCGACTTTTGGGGTTAGGCCCAAATGTTCGAACTTTGAAGGATGCTGGCAGCTCCCTTGAGGAGTTTTGGTCCCGCTATGAGTTGATGCATGGGGGCCACGAAGTGTTTGAGTTGGCACGGTCCAACAAAATAGATCTCAGAACAGCTCTTCCGATTTATCTTCATGGTGATGAAGGTACCACATACAAAAAAGATGGATGTTTATGCCTAAGTTTTCATTGCCCCCTTGGCCGTGGCACTGCCAACAACAAACTGGGTCCGATCGCAAATGAAGAAGTCCTAGCAGATCCACATCTGAATTTTCTAGGGCATGCTTTCGAAACACGATTCCTACTTGGTGCGTTGCTGAGGGTGTTTTGGTTCAAGTTTGATAGCAACAATTTTAGATTGTTTTTGTTGTTTTTGTGAGGGCTATAGCTTTCAAACATGACCCAGAACATCTCTGAATCCTGACATTACTGTCATGTATGATTGCTGCATCTGAGGAAGACTATCGTGACGACAAGGAGGTGATGCATGACTTGTTGGAGTTGATTGTGAAGTCTGTGGACTATGCCTCTCGGAAAGGTATACCTTTGAGTTCGGGTGGGAGGCTTCACTTCATTCCTCTTGGCAACAAAGGGGACTGGCCCTATTTGGACACTTGTTACAGGTTTGGTTGATTTTGAGTTTTTGGGTTTGTCCCAAATTAGTTTTAGCAAGTTTACACTTTATCACCATTGTGTTGTGACAGTTGATTTCAATTCTGGAAACGAACACGTTAGGCTAGTGCAGCCAATCTCTCGCGATCTTTCCGCAATGTGGCCAAAGCACCAACTAGCCGGAAACCCTGCACGGGAATTTGCCACCTTTGCTGCAGCGGGAGACCCCACCTTGATTACGAAGATGTGTCATTTGGTTTCAGTTAGAAATGAATGTTGTTAATTCCCAGTAAGTTTTTCTTATGAGCCCATGGTTCAATAGAAGGTGTTTATCCTTTGAATTGTTCAACACAACACAAGGTCTGAGACCCCTCCTTTCTACCACACCATGCACACCGAAGTTCCTTGGGAGGAAGAGGCCATTTTCACTACAACGTTGATGCATGACAAGGACAAAAAAGCGGACTTTCACAAGATAGACTTATTCCATACGGTGAGCCTTGGGATCGGAAAGCAGTTTGCAGCCTCAAGCCTATCCATTTTGCAATCAATTTGCAATGGGAGTTCGGTCGAGAAAAGGTTGGAATCATTGTCCAGCAGTTTCATCGAGTATTGCAAAGAATCTTAGCAAGATGAAAAAACCCTAATTCTACCGTTTTTGATTTACCTTGGGGTGTTGCTGCAGGTGTGTTTGGGGGGTTAGTCTTGTTGTGGTTATGAAACTGATTTGTAATTTGTCACTTTTTGAGATCTTTTGAGGAAAATGGAAAGACCAATTACATCAACAAAATAGATCGTTCTACGCTCTCTTGGAGGGGTGCTGAAGAGCCGACTGGGGGTTGGAGCAAGGGGGCCCTGACGACAACCGTGTGCCAATTCATT
>BGPT01000354.1:299913-311911 GCA_003297045.1 Symbiodinium sp. clade C Y103 | reverse complement strand
GGAACCATCACAAGGCATCTGCCAGCAGGGCATTGAACTACTGGATGTCCAATCTGTTCAAGCACAACTTTTGGATAGCTTCAGCACAGGCTAAAGGGCTTAATTCAGCAGGTCAGCACTTTCTCCGTGCTTACTCAAGACTAGCTCTGTTGAGCTACCGTTTGGGGGAGCAACGATTTGGTATAAACCCAAAGTTGCATATGTTATGGCACGTTTGGCGGTGGATGAAAGATCAGGCAGACAATTGCCCTTGGGTTGAAAACCCTATGGCACAATCATGTGCTTCAGATGAAGATTTCATTGGAAGATACTGTCTACTTACCCGATGTGTCAATCCTAGAACCCGAATACTACGTAGTTTGCAACGCTATCTGACTCAAGTGTTGCTAATTTGGATGCACTTGAAGCGAAAGGGATGAGGTGCGCTGGGGCTGGAAAAGGCGTGCTAACCCGTGCTGACATGTAAACCCGTGCTGACCCGTGGTGAGGTGTAAAATGNACTTGAAGCGAAAGGGATGAGGTGCGCTGGGGCTGGAAAAGGCGTGCTAACCCGTGCTGACATGTAAACCCGTGCTGACCCGTGGTGAGGTGTAAAATGTCGTGTTGAGGTGTAAATTTGATCAGGATTTACAAATACAACCTATATTCTGAAATGCTACTTGAATAGGAACCCACAGAGGTTACCAGGTATATAAACGTAATATATTATCATATTGTTGTATCATATCATTATATATATATATATATCATATATCTGTATAATTACTGAATATAATTGAAAGGAATCATGTGTATATATATATATATTTACACATGCATACACTGATATATATATATATATATACTGTAGATATGTCACGATAGGGTTTTTTAGAGATATATCTGTAATGAAAATAAACTATAAACCAACAAACATATGTTGGGTGGCACCACATTGCACAAACTTGAAAGGAACCATGGCCAGAAGCACGTTGATCTCGGCCAAACTTAGGATCTTCGGTTTGTTGTTCTGAGGCACGGCACGTTAGATGTTATCCAAATTGCCGGAAAAAAAAACAGGATCCCATTTTTTTGCACTGGAGTAACCATTGGGAAAGTCATTGATCTCTTTGGTATTATTCTCCATGAATGATATATTAGGATGTAGAAGATATCTATATGTTTGTGAATACGCCTTATTCTTATCATTCACCATGTGTTTGTTTGTTTCAATTCTGAATGTCACTGGCCATACTTGGATTTGATTGTGCTCTCAGATGATACTTTGGCAACAGAGTGGCATCGCGCTGGATGTTCCAAACTAAGGAATTTTTAGACTCCAAGAAGATACCCAAAGTTCCTTTCGATAGACATGTAATACCGAGGAACAATTGCCATCCAGTTATTACATCTTCATGTATTCTGAGTCATTTCCAAGTCATCAACAGATGCCACTCATTTCAAACGATTTGTTAGCAGCAGGCATCATCTGTCTATGGTCTCGAATCATTTCCTTCTGCTATGGGAGGGTGATTAGACATGGCTTTCAGGTGGTCACTCCATCGATGTGGGTAGTTGCACTTCAGAATATGAAACGCCCATCCTGTAAGAACCAGGCTTAACAACAATAAATCGTGAGGTGCAACAAATGCGGCCGCATCCTGGGCTCCGTCCAAGCCTACAAAGCGCACAGCTGTATGTTCCCTGTTGAAACATGACACTCTTGAAGGACACAGGCGTTTGCCCTTCGGGTGGAACCACAGCTCGCGCCAGAAAACTTGAGCGCCGTCTTGTGGGATTGCCACAGCAGTGACGTTTTCGTGACCGTTGAGGGCCACGTCACGCTGGTCGATTGCTGGATGCAGCCAAATTAAATGTCGGGAATTGAAATGCCACAGTTGCCAAAGCGAAAGTTGCGTTTGTTGGCGATTGGTGCGCTTGGGTTTAAAGTCACCTAACTCCAACCTCAGCTCTATCATCTGACCTCCAAAAATGTGACTTAAGGTATTTGCAATGTGTTGGTTTAGCCCGGGCCTTGGGCGAAACGGCCCTTTTTTTTCGCCCAGTGAAAACCCACTCGTGGCTATGGCTCCTAGATCCTAGTGGGGAAAATACCTGGTAGTGCCTAGGGAGCCCAGTGCTGGTGGAAAGTGGAAAGGGTGCTTTTCATGGGAAGATTACAACACCACGCAATGAACGGTGAATGGTCCTGCAACACCGGCAGTTGAATGAATGGTTTCCAGAGTCATCTATCCTTTTAATGGACATCTTTACAAACATGGATCAACATGCTTCATATAATTAGAGTTATATGGTAAATGCATGAAAACTGGAGTGAATCATCCCAAACATGGTTTAGTTTTGTGCAAAAAGTGTATACCAGGAGTAAAATTCAACTGCGGATTCATGAAAGAATTGCTGCCCAAGTCGGTGGGTGGGACTGGGACATCCGCAAAAGTGACCACGTTCTATCGAAATCCACAAGGCCAATTAAACCAGGGTCAACAAGAGGAAAGCATTGCAAAACGACAAGGGCAGATTCTTCCAGACTCACGTACCCCCATGATTGTCAGATCCCCTTGTTGCTGGTTGTATGAGAGTGAACATTCTAGATCATTTTAGACCCTTAGAGCTACAAATTCTGGTTGTGTTCAAACACAAACCATCCAGCTTTTTATTTGGGATATCCAACTGGTTGCTGAGAGTGCCATCACTTCTCATCGAATGCTCATTTTGATCTTAACACATTCCATCCCAATGCCTTCTGGGTATATCCCTATCTCTTTGGAAAATTCGAAAAACGTAGATGACGACTGGTACACCGGTGCCTGGGACATTTTTTGTTTGGTTTGGATTTTTTTGCAGTTCGCTCAGATATTTCCTCCTTTTGCATCCATTTGAATTGATTTCTTCAGTACTACAAGATTTAAGTAAATAAATACTCCATGGATGCTCAACCCACCAGATATTGTCCATGTAATTGATAGGGACCCCAATGATGGGCTACTCCCATGTTCGAAACCAATATTCCGTATGGGAAGCGACAATCGGAATAGAGGTACCATCATCGGGAGTCCCTATAACATATTATCCCATTATGACTGGGTATAGAACTCAGTGACTATCCCATCATCCCCATATTCTTCCATTATATATCCCATGATCAATTACGATATAATTAATGGACATTTCTGACATTCCCTATCCTATCGTTACCACTTATTATTCTAATTAGGTGTTCACCATAGGCTTGGGTTATCTTGGGTTGTGATAGTAACTTGTTTTTTTTATTGAGCGATAATGATAGTGATTTCGGTTACCATGATCGACTTATTATTCAAAGATATTTGTGGGATGGATCATGCATTATTCATCGGATTGGTTAATGGGAAAATTTACAGGAAACCTCTATATTTCATGGGAAAATCCATGGTTTCCTGTAAATTTTCCCTTAAACCAATCCAATGAATTATCCCAAAAACAATCTGTGATAATGTATATCAATTCCATGTACCCTCTGGTAAAACTAACAGTTCGATATTGAAGCCATGGCCATAGAAAGTCAGTGGATTTTCCCATTAATAGCTTGGTGATTTCCCATAGTTATGTAACAGTTTACCAGAGGGTACATCCCGTAAACATCCCATAAACATCCCCAATATGGATGATGTTCCCAGCTAGAAACCTCCATTTATAGTGGATTTTCCATGGCTATGTGAAATAACCATCCCATCAACATCCCTATTTTTTTGGAGATGTAAACCCGGAACCACCAGGTCACAGCTGCTGGCTTCCTTGGACTTCTTCGGTTGTGGCTTCGTGTGCCTCGGCTATTCCAACAAAGAGGCGACCAAAACGGAGTCCGAACCACGTTGGAAACACGTTTTTTCCTTAACGTTGAACTGTTGAACCAGCTAAAAACCGGAACAAGAGGGGCTCCCATTCTTGAGATCATTTTCGTAAAACATGAAGAAGTGGGGCTCCAATTTTGGGGCGAAATTTTGGTGAAAACTGAACAAGCGAGGCCTCAATTCTTGAGACCATGTTCGTAAAAATTGAATAAGAGGACTCCAATTTGGGGGCAACAAAAATGAAACAATTTACGATATGCAGAGATTGTGAATTCTTATCATGTTAGTTAGATCCTCCATGATTGAGGGGTATTCGGTAATACCTCTTTCCATTTTCTCTTTTCTCCATGTAGGAACTCTGCCCATCCTTGTGCGCATCCAGCGTTGTGGATTTGAATGGCGAAGTTCACTGGGCCAAGACATGCTACAAGCTTTCGATCCCATACTGCGGCTTCTGTGAACAGTTTGCATTGGCAACGGTTCTGGCAACATCTGGCAACGGTTCTGGTTATGTCAAACCCTCCTGACGCAGCATTCCTGAAAAGTACGTGGAATCCCAAAGACATTGATTCTCTTTGAGGTCTCACCGAATCGTTGCGGGAAAAGCGTTCATTGATATCATGGATGCAGAGTCCAGTCAATGTGCCAGGTCGGCAGCATGAGTTGTGATGGTGAAGCAGGTCATCCCCAAAGTCCAGCTGTTGAGGAGGAAGATGATTCTGGTCTGCTGCTGCATGTGCCGGTCAGAAGACAGCCGAGGAGGAGCCGGAGACGGATGACGAAGAGGTCCAGCCGAGTCCAAAGAAAAAACTGAAGAGTGCGAAGCCAAAGGCTTCCACGAAGCCTAAGGGCTCCCCAAAGCCTAAGAGCCCCCCCAAACCGAAGCCAGGGGATGACCGTATATTTATCCAATAAAGATGCAGATCTGGATGGATTGCACCCGCGAACTTTGATCTTTAGTCTTATTTGAGGACACAGGCCACTAAAAGTTTTCTCTTTGGCAGTGTGTGAAGACAGCGAGATTTTGCCATCAGCACTAAGGCACTAAGCAGCCCAGATCAGGATATTTGGCCAGATTTAGCCAGCCAAATCAGGGATAAACGATGAATGATGGAATATGTAAAATGGATATGATTGAACCACGGCATTAGCCTGGATATCATTGATAAATGATCGCTGATTGGCTAAGGTAGGGGGTTGTTCTAAGTGGTTTATTGGGATTATGATGCATGATCCATAGTTTTTTGGGTACCCCTTACCAACCAGTAATTCATGGGATAGGAAAGGAGGTATTTTTCATGGTTTATTTGCTGATAAGATGACTGCTACGATGTGGCCAGTATGGACTACCAGTGACTACCAAAACGGATCTCATAAGGGGGCCCAGGGATATTTTAAGATGATCAGGGGTTTGGATTGCTATCCCCGTTTATATAAGCGTTTGTTAGCTTCATATGCCCATCATTTGTTGCTTTACATATCCATGAGGTTTGCCACGCTATCACTTTTAGGATCCCATCAGGCTGATATTTATCCCCAAGACTGGTCTGAATAACTAACCAGGGTAACGTTGATTATACATTCACCAACTTGAATATACTGTACCCAAAGGACTGGTAAATAAGCCCAATGATACAAATTAACCACTTTGAGTCTTTGAGTATTCTTTAGCGTAATGCTCCTTACTTGTGGTTGATTTTCAAATCCAATTACTGCAACTGTAGAGTTGAATGTGTCCACCATAAATTCAATCGTCAACTTATTTCAACCAACTTAGCTATCATAAATCATATAACAAATAAATTCCTATAAATCCTAAGTTTTTTGTGTATTAATATCCCCCTGTTTTGTTGTGATTCCATGCGGGCGGAGCTTAGGTCTCGTAGCGATTTGGATTGGTTGGACGGTTGGGTTCCCCCGGAGTGGATCTATGCGGAGCCCGATGAAGAGGCGTGGAGCCGGCGGAGCGGGCGGAGCGGGTAGAAGTTGATGTGACTTGTATAACTTTTGCTAATCGAAGAATCATATATATATATATAGTATATTATGATTATTAATGATTATTAGATATATTATAGTTTGTATATTATATATGAGTGAAGTTAAATCCACCTGGTCAGACCCACCATAAGGTATCAGCTGTGCATATCATGTGTGACCTCGCCATTCCGCATGACCGCAGGGGCCCCTTGACTGTGTGGGCTCCCTGCCGTAGGCTTCGCCCCGCTGTGCGACGCCATACCGGTTTGGCTGCTGCCCGGCCAACCGGGCGCTGCGCTGCGGTGCGGCAGGTGCTTCGACTAGGGCCTTTGCAATCAGTGCTTGTGCTGCGCTCCGCTGCTGGCTGTTGATTGGGCCGAGCTTCAACCTTGACATCTTGGCTGGCATCGGGCTTTGCGCTTCTTCCCTGAATCCTTGGACACCATCGGGCTGTGCACTTCATCCTTGACTCCTTTGAGATTCTCGGGCTTTGCACATCTTTTTGACTCCTTGGATACCATCGGGCCTTGCACTACATCTCTGACTTCTTGGACACCATCGGGCTTTGCGCTTCATCCTGGATTTCTGGATAGGCATCGGGCTTGGCACTACTTGACGGTGGGTATCATCGCTTTGGAATTGATCCTGGGCATCCTCTGCAATGGCTGTTCCAACGGCTCCGAGCAGTGGAGCGATACCCCTGACGGAATACCGTCGAGATGTACCTCCAGGGTGGCAACCAGGTGACAGCGGCTACAGCCTTCGATCCTACTTGGAGAAGTTGAGATTGTGGTATCGCATCAGTTCTTTGGATGACGAATTGGTGGGTCCGGTGATAGCAGGGCGCTTGTATGGAAGGGCGCATCGGGTGGCAGTCAGCCTCCGAGTCCCGAGGCCAGATGGAGCCTTCGATGTTGGGGACGCTGCATTAGTTCGCCTTCCTGTCGATGAGGTCCGAGATCCCTACACCAATGAGATTCTGCAGGAGCACATTCCCAGTGGAGTCCAGTATCTGGTGAACGCTCTTCGTGCAGCCTTTGGTCAGATGGATCAGGACTTGGCAACCTCATCGCTAGAAGCCTTCTTTGGTTTGACGCGGCATGGCNTCAGATGGATCAGGACTTGGCAACCTCATCGCTAGAAGCCTTCTTTGGTTTGACGCGGCATGGCAACAAGCTCAGTCTGAGCGAATACTCTGTGGAGTTCGATAGCCGCTACGATGAGGCTTCTGACAGGGCTGGCTTGCAGTTGAATGATGTTGGAAAGTTTTTCCTTTGGTTTCGAGGATCTGGACTTCCCTCAAAGNCCGCTACGATGAGGCTTCTGACAGGGCTGGCTTGCAGTTGAATGATGTTGGAAAGTTTTTCCTTTGGTTTCGAGGATCTGGACTTCCCTCAAAGACCATCGATGACATCAAGCTGCAGGTCAACGGTGACTTCACGCGTTTCAATGACGCTCGGGCCCTGGCTTTGAGGATCACTCCCAACAAGGAGAACCACCAGGACATCTTCTACGGCCATGACGATGAGAGCTGGTGGAATGATCCTGAGGAGCGAGCCCTACTACCAGTACTATGAGGCTGAGGATGNGGAGAACCACCAGGACATCTTCTACGGCCATGACGATGAGAGCTGGTGGAATGATCCTGAGGAGCGAGCCCTACTACCAGTACTATGAGGCTGAGGATGGCTACTATGAAGACGACAGCTATGACTGGTGGTATGGATACGAAGATGCAGAAGACGGTGAATGGACCTATGAGTATGAAGAACATCATGAGGACATCGGATCTGGAGATGGAGATGGAGCCACTTGGAATGACCCTTCAACTGCCGAAGCCGACGCTGGTGCTACTTCGAGCAATGCCGAGTTCAAGGAGGAATACTACAAAGGAAAAGGAAAAGGCAGCCATGAAGGTTGTTTCAATTGTGGAAGCAAGTGGCATATGGTGAAGGACTGTCCGATGGCAAAAGGTGGACAGAAGGGATCAAAAGGAGGTGGAAAGAAAGGCCGTGGTACCTGGAGAGCAGTTTGGCGACCCAGGCCAAAAGGCAAAGGAAAAGGCAAGTACCGGAAGGGTTTCGGAAAAGGCAGTGGGAAGAAAGGCAAGGGCAAGAGCCATTGGTTTTCAGGGATGTCTGCCAAGAACATGGACTTGGACTTCGGTGAAGGTGTGCCGGATCATACGACTTCCAAAGCAATGCCGACTCAGCAGACGCTGTTCAAGAACGACGGCAAAGCTTCGACAAAGAGGATCCCTGAAAAGCACATCATCCACACATCGTCCGAGGAAGATGACTTCATGTCAATGCGCAGACCCCTGACATCATCGACTACATCCACAACACCTGCAGCTGACAGCCATCCAGAGGACGAGACAAGCAAGCCATCCAAGCAGCATTCCTTCAACTTCCCAACATTCCACAGCGACACCATGGATGGTCAGTACTTCGCTGTGAGAGGTGAGAAACGGTACGGCTTGCTGATTGACCCTGGAGCTGCATCAGGGTTGGTTGGATCGGACACCCTCCTGCAACTTCTCGACAATTGTGTGAAGCCAGCAGGGAAGCAGGACGAGATGACCATCGACCACAACAAGACTGTGCCGGTGTCTGGAATCAATGGTGTCTCTGAAAGCACCTTGGGACAGGTCTCGCTTCCCCTGGTTAGCGGAGGGCATCCAATCACCTATACTGCAGATGTTCTTGGAGGAGAAGGCTCATTTTGCCCAGCACTTGTTGGAAACCCAGCACTCCGACAGATGAATGCCGTGATCTTCAGCAATTGGTTCAACAATGGCGACGGGCTCATCATGGTCGGGTCCCAGCAGGATGAGACAATGCATCACAGGATGTTCAGATTGCTGCTGACGGACAGTGGGCACTACATGTTGCCGACGGACNGCATCACAGGATGTTCAGATTGCTGCTGACGGACAGTGGGCACTACATGTTGCCGACGGACCATGATAGCACGGCAAAGGTGGCTGGGCAGACCAAACGTGAAGCTGTTCTCTTCTGCGCCAAAGCAGCTTCGATGAGTGCTGAAGTTTGGTCTGATGTTCATCCCCGAGTTCATCACTGCTTTGCGACTGACGTGGGCAAGCAGGCAGCAGGTGACCGGAGTGAACTTCCTTCATTGCGACAACAGCCTGGACCTTCTTCATTGCCAAATCATTCTGAACCTGATTCTAACGGTGTCACATCCTTTGGACTAAGTGACGTTGTCACAAGTCAACCTTCTTCATTGCAACAGCATTCAGAACCTTCTTCATTGCGACAGCTTGGAAAACCATCTTCATTGCAACCGCTTGGAGAACCTGATTCATTGCAACATCTTGAAGGAGAGTTGGAACCAGAACACTGTCCACGGCAAAAATCTGAGAAAGTGAAATCTGAGAAGCCTGAGAAGAAAGTGCGCTTTGAGGAGCATCAATCTTCGACAGAAGTGGAGCCACCTCAACCTGGAAGCCTTCCACACCAATCTACGGCAGACACCATCAAGCTCGACAAGGGCAACTACAAGGACCCAACTTTTGCGGCTGCCGACACGGCGGCCATGGATGATTCAGTTTCACGACATGCCAATCCGGCATCTGATCTTCCCACGACAACCAGAAGCACAACGTTTTGGAATTCAAGAATGAGACCCCTGCGGAAGGTCTAGTTTCACATGACGGTGATGAGGCCAATCTGGCCGCCTGGTCTTCTGAGCCATACCATGGAGACCATTTTCCACCGACAGCTGATCCAGTCAAGCTCAACAAGCGCTACAAGGCCATACCCGAGGAGTACTACACGAAGACTGGATTGCACCCAGTCACTCCTCAGAACTTCAACAGTTGGTTTGCCAAAGCCAAAGGACGTGGACTCCGATGGCATGCCTGGGAAATCTGTTCCGGAAGCGGCCGATTGTCGCTGATCCTACTTCTTNCAAAGCCAAAGGACGTGGACTCCGATGGCATGCCTGGGAAATCTGTTCCGGAAGCGGCCGATTGTCGCTGATCCTACTTCTTGCTGGACTGGTCATTGGGTTTCCCGTGGACTACCGCTACGGCTGGGACGTTGGAGATCCAAATCACCAACGAATGCTTCTTCAAGCTCAACGAGAATTTCAGCCTGGCTATGTGCACTGCTCTTTGGACTGTGCCCCGTGGTCTCAAGCTGGAAACACCAAGGACCCTCAAGAACGCCAAGAGGAAAGGATGCATGCTAGACCATCTTTGGAGTTCACACAGAACCTCTTCGGCAACCAGGCTCGTCATCACCGAGGTTATGGACTTGAACAACCTTGGGGCAGCGCTATGTGGAGTCCGGGAGCCATCAATCCCTTGGACTTGGACCAGATCCCTGGCAACAAGAAGAAGCAGAGGGTCGACCAATGTATGCATGGCGCTGTGGACGAGCAGGGCAACCCAACTCAGAAAGCGACTGGACTTGGANGCCGAAGGACTTGACCTATCACACGATCTCCCACTACTACGAGTGCATCCGTTGTCAGTTGGGTCGTGCATGTCCTCCAGACATTCCACACACGATGATCCCAAAACAATGTCGACATGGCAGATGGGCTCCGGGAACAGCAGATCCCAAGTCCAAAGCTCAACCAAGTGATCCTGTGAAGGAGTGGACGAAGAAAGCTGATGCTGATGTCCTACCAGCCATCAACTTGGAGGACAAGATGAATCCACCTCTTAGCACACACCAACGACATCATCTCAAGCGACTTCTTCTGGAGACTGTGAATTCCACTCTGGGAATTTTCAACGAAGCTGTGGGCATTCTTGACTACAAACACTGGCTTGAAAATCCTGTTCAGTTCTTGCTGTTCAAGCACATCTTCAAGGAGCACTTCCAGGTGAAAGGAGTCCTATTGGAGCTACGACCTTTCTGTCGGTCCAATGCTGAACCTCAATTGACCTTCCAGTCGGCCTACATGCGACTCTCCATCCAAGGCCAAATCAAGGACTGTATTGTTGGACCACTGATGGATATGGGGGAGATGAGCCACAACCAGATTCATGAGGCCATTGATGAAGACAATTGGATGGTGACGCTCTTTGGACAGGAGTTGGAAGCTGTGCCATCACCACCAACACCATCACATCGGCCGAGACGTATGCCAGCACAACCTGATCTACCTCCACGACAAGATGATTCGCTTGGAGAAGCCCAAATCATGGATCGTCCAGCTGCAGACGGAGATGGACAACTGGTTGAAGCTCCATATGAAGCTGCGGAGGAGTTTGATGTGGTTCCTCGTGAGGACATCCAACCAGTTCGTCCCAACTACAACCTGAAGCTGGTTCTCAGACGGCTTCCCAAGCTCTATGAGGAGGAGAACTACACGAGGTGCAAACAGTTGCTGCTGGGCCTACATGAGAGGATGTGGCACTCCCCCATTGGCGACTTCGCCAACTTGCTTCGCAGAGCTGGTCTTTCCGGAGAGATCATCAAGCTGGCAGATGAGGCAGTGAAATCATGCGCAGTTTGCAGGAAGTGTGTTCGTCTTCCCAACAGACCGCAGATGCGTGTTGGTGGTGCAACCATCTTCAATGAAGCCGTCCAGATGGACTTGTTCAACTGGGAAAACAACTGGTATATGGTGGTGTTGGATGAAGCGACACGCTTCAAGTCATGCTGCACCATTGAAGGCCAACATGCTGATCAACTTCTTACTGCCCTTCTCCAATGCTGGATCTACGTGTTTGGGCCTCCGGGAAAAGTGGTGATGGACCAGCAGGTGAGCCTCATGGGTCACGAAGCCGGTGGAGAATTCGAGAGACTCAACATCCAAAGGACTCCGAAGGGAACCACTGCAGGACATGGTGCCGAGCAGCATACTGGAACTGGATTGGTGGAGCGCCATGTCCAACTGCTCAAGTTGACCATGTACAAGCTTCGAGCAGAGCTTCAANGCAGCATACTGGAACTGGATTGGTGGAGCGCCATGTCCAACTGCTCAAGTTGACCATGTACAAGCTTCGAGCAGAGCTTCAACGGCAAGGCTTGGTTCCTACATCGGATGAGCTTGGAAGAGAAAGTTCAATGGCCCACAACGTTACGTTGAACTACGGAGGCATCACTCCAGCGATGGCTGTCTTCGGTGTGTTGCCTCGTGGATTCTACAATCCTGAAACTCCTGGAATCCTCAGCTATGAAGGTGCTGAACAAACAGATCTTTCCGTC
>BGPT01000354.1:284201-297173 GCA_003297045.1 Symbiodinium sp. clade C Y103 | reverse complement strand
TTGATGACAACAGCATCAGTGCTGTTTGGTTTGGTGGCCGGCACTACTTCCAAGAGTATGCTGATGGCGACCACCGTGGCTGCTATGGCAACGCCAGTGTCTGGACACTCCAGAGGCGAACGGATGATCGAAGCCAAGGGAGAAACCAACTACTGGCCGGTCTATGTGACCATCTTCATCACGGTGTTTGTGGCCGTCTTTGCCGAAAAGTTCCTTGCAAAGTTTGTGGCCGCTATGCAGAATAAGGCGACCAACTTCGTGACGCCCAAGGAGGAGCAGATCCGTACTCCTGCGGCGAAGCGAACTCGAGCTGAAGATGCTGCTGAGGCTCTATCTGTGGAGCCAATGGATGTGGAAGATGAAACATTTGAATGGACAAAAGATGTTGCAGTGGCCTTCTACCAGAGAACCAAGGCCATGCATGATGACTATGTAAATTTGACAGAACAGCAGCTGCGAGCCAAGGACCAGAAGATTCAAGAGCTGGAATGTGCAGAGGGTATCGCTTCAGACAAAGCGAAAACCACTGAAGAGTATGCAGAGATGCTGTCGCATCACCGGGACAAGGAGAAGGACTTAGTCCGAGATCTACGAGTGCAGCTGGCAACTGCAGAGTCTGACAAGAACGAGGCTCAGCAGTCCTATGAGGACATGTCAGCCGTCTACAATGTGGCGATCTCTGAGAAGAAGAACTTGGAGACGCAGCTTCGCCAGGCGCTGCAGGACCGCGACAAGTTCCTGGGCCAGTTCAACCAAGCCAAAGCAAGAGTTGACGCAGAGTTCAAGGCAAAGAAGGACTTCGAGAAGGAGATGAATGAATACAAGGAGAAGTATGAACATCTGGTCATGCTGACCACCAAGACACCGGAGACTCCTGGTCAATCTCCGGTGACACCGACTGAAGTGCTGGAAGCACGACAGACCAAGAAGGTCAAAGAGGGCATCAAGATGACTATGGCTGATCTTGAGAACGCCTATGACCGTTTGGCTAAGGAGAATGAGCTCTATCGGCGCCATAATGTGAAGCTGCAGGCCGATCTGAACAAGGCCAAAGCGCCAGAGGAAATTTGGATTTCCAGGACTGGAGCATGCTATCACAGGGGCGACTGTAACCACTGCCCAAGCAGCTCATCAAAGTTCAGGAAATGTAAAGACTGCATGCCATAGTGGTTCACACTGGCAGTGGGCAAAGCATGGCAACATGTGACCGGAGTGNGTCCATACCCACTTTCATGTCAGTTGTGCATATCCATGTGGAACAGACCGCACGGCCGCATGACCGCAGGGGCCCCTTGAGTTGGATCAAAACTGAGTTAAATATATACAATACAATATATACAATACCATAAGTATATTATATGTGTTTAGTTTCTACATATCTATTTTTGGCACACTATATATATATATATGATTACTGCATGTATATAATTGTCAATGATAATTTATCATGTATATTTATATTGTATATATATGATTATATGATTATGTATTCAATCATACTCGTTTGTGTTGAGAATGAATACCTGGGAGGATGATTCCAAATTATTGGTACTTGGGGATGGGGTGAAAGCACCAATCAGAGTTAGAATTGCTGGTCCAAGAAACGATTCCAGCAATTTGTTGCAATAACGTGAAATCAACGCAGAATGCTTGTAGAGAACATGTGGCAGCCTGCCTCAAGCAGAAAAGGTTTTCATGCACATGTGGCTGTGTCTGAAAGCGAGTATACTTCCCAATCGCCATTTTATAGCGAAAGTCATGATGAAACATCAAATTTTGGGTACCTTTTTTTAGACAAACCCATTTCGCATTTCGTGATGATGGAGCCCCTTTGTCACCTTAAGCTGATCGATTTCAGGTGCTTGCTATCGCGCAGAGAGAGAAGGAGGAAGAAGGAGATCCAGCTGCAAGCTGGTGACAACGACCCCACAAAGCCATCATGATGCTTCGAATTACCAGTAAACCAGCCCTGAACGATCGAAGATTTCAGTTTGGTGAATGATCACAAATAGTTTCGGAAATATGCATATCTATATAATAGCGGGTGGTTTCAAATTACTCTGGATTTTCCAGCACCAAGCCAAGAAAGATGAAACTAAAGTATGCTAAAGTCCTGTTTGTGTAGAGGTGTGTTTTTCTTTTCCCAGTGGAGATGGATTGGTTTGGCATTGTACTTTTGGCTGCCATACTTGAATTATTGTATATATAATATATTTTATTATATATATATATATGCAGGGAATGGCTTTGACATACCACAATCTTGTGATTGCATGAATATACGCCAATGGTCTTTAAATTTTACCATGTCTAGAAGTGTTGCTGGCAAAATTTGCCGGATTCCCCCCCCCCATCTTGAATCGACAACAAACAAATTTACCAAAACAAGGAATAAAGGTCACTAGGGTCAGCTGATCAATGTCATTATCAACTAATAGATGATATTGTAATGTAATCTATTGGAATCAATTGCATAATCATGCATATTATGATAATTACCACGTATATTTATTTTAGTACCTATTCTTATTGTTTGTATGATTATTAGCTATTATTGACTATTGGAAACTATTTTAAGCTGTTATTAGCTATTATTGACTATTGTGAACTCTTTTGAACTGTTATTAGCTATTATTTACTATTATTAGCTCTTATCAGCAGTTGTTCTCCCCTTACTAGCTCTTCTCAAGTGTGATCCACTATTATGAACAATTATTCGCTATGATTACCCTCTGGTAAACTGACATAGCTATGGAAAATCACCATTTTTAATGGGAACATCCACTATAAATAGCCATTTTCAATAGCTATGTTAGTTCACCAGAGGGTACCTGTTATTACTGTTACTCGTCTTATTCGGATAGAACCACATGTTCTCGGGTTCCTGTCTTTGTCCAGGAGAAGCGGCCAACTGTCGTTTCTTTCCTCAGTGCCTGTGGCGAAAATGGGAGGTTTGCAACGGGGCCACTGAGATAGACCATGGATATCAACAGGTGGGAGGGATAAACCCACACAAGTTGGTGATATAATAGGATAAAATCAACAAACATTGTGATTTAATAGGATTTAACCAACAAACAAGTGTGATTTTCAGGGTTTTGACGGTGGATTTAATATAGTAGATTTGATCAACAAAAAGGGGTAGTTGACCAATGAATCATGGATTATAATGGATGTTCGAGGGGTTTAAACCAACCAGGATGGTGATTTTACGTGGGAATCAATGGGTTGTTTCTTTCATAAATTTCAACATCAAGGGGAATGGATTCAATTCAATGCTGACAATTCTGTCTATGTGAATGTCACCAGTTTAATGCATCTATGGATTGTTTTCTATCCCTCAGACAAGAAGAGGAACTCAAATGCATGCACTCATCAGATCTTGCAAACTCCACATCTATCCTAGTTTACCCTAGGGTAAGCAATGCTTTTCCTGTTCGAGGAAGGGACATGTTCGCCTGCCATGTCGTGGCCTTCAGCAATTTTTTGGCTCACCGCTGCGTCTGCGCCGGTGACATCAAGGGCGACAAGTTATGTCAATGGGGGTACCCATGATGTCAGTTATCATCAAATATTTGTTGGGGTGTCACAACAGTATACAACAGTAGCAGATACCATCAGTTTTGTTGTTAATAGACAAGTTATGTATGTTTCCCATCATGTCAAATATCATCAATTTGAATGGAAAACACAATGACTCATGCCATCAATTTTTGGGTTACCCTATTCCTAGGCAAACCCATATGACATGCGAAAAAGACGGAATTTTGGGGGTCCAAGTCTGACCCCTTCACCTCAAAGAAGCAGCTTCACTGTCTACCAAAGATTGTTTGCATTCTTGTGGTTGTACTCTATGTTGGTAAAGCAAAAAAAACATCCCCAATTTTACCAGAATTGGGTGGTATTAAACCCTCGAAATGTTGGTGGTCTATTCTTGCTTTACTAACGTTAATTTGGGTAGGTGATTTTCCCACTTTTGCTAGAAGCATCAACCACGGCCGTTGCCAAACTGCTGCGCCTGCTACGTGGCATGCTTCCTTTGTCTTGCGATGCGTTGCAGCGCTTGCATTTGGCTTGCCACGGCTGGGGATCTGAGGGAATGTTGGTGATGTCCTAGCTGCTATGCCTGCACCTGAACAAAATCCAATATGAAATGCTGGGAATCCCATAAAAATACAATAAAATCATATAAGATCCCACAAAATCTCACAAAATCCCTGTGAAACCCAATCTGCCTGGCAGATTTCTTTGGTGACCGCCGACCTCCACCGCTGCGGAAGTGCGAAATCCACCAAAGCCGGTGGTCATAGCTGTGGCTGGGACTCGAGTCGTGTTCATGGCGCCCCGTGTGGTTGATCAATACCCTCTGGTTATTTAATATAGCCATGGAAAATCCCCTATAAATGGAGGTTTCAATGGGAAAATCATCCAAAATTAGCAATTTTCCATGGCTATGTTAAATAACCAGAGGGTATATGGAGGTTTCCTAGAATGGGGGTACCCCAATAGAGATGGTTTCTAATGGAAAATCCTATTCTAGGAAACCAACAAAATTGGGTTGTTTTTAGTGATTTCACCATTATTTATAGGACCTGTTTGAACCAACAATATGGGGATATAACTGATACATGGTGGTTGATGATTACAGAAGATAATACTGACCCAATATAGTGGAGAATACACAATCCATGAACAGGGACTGCCTATCAACTATCAACTGTATGGTGATTTTATGGATTGTTTGGCGATTTCGATGGAAATTTCATCAGGATGTTCATTGTTTGTGGTGTCATAACGAGCTTTATCCAACGAATTATGGGACTTCGTGGGGAGGTTGGGGACTCAATGTCATGGATATTGATACTAGAAATGAATGGATGTTGATGGGATGTAGAATCGACAAGATGGTGGGTATGTCTGAAAATGGGGATGAATCCCCAAAAATATCATCATTTCAATACGTAGAGAAAATGATTGTATGGAATGGGATACAAAAAAAACCAACCCAGGAGTTGATGCCACAGATCCTGATCCTATGGGGATTTTCTCCAGCTTTCAGACATGGACATGTCTCCAAGAAATCTGGCGAATCGTGAGGATTCATTGGGATTTAAGTAACAAACCATAGAGATAAACTATGATTAAAAAAAAGTGTCACATATTTTCACCACAAGTCAATGGGAAAAGGTATCCAAGTTGTGACCCTTGAGATTTTAATCTACAAACATATGGATCAGTGGAATTCTAACCAAGTGAATTCCAAGCACGGGGATATTCACGGTCGGATTCACGGGTCACGGAGTTGAAGCACATCACGAATCGTGAATTTCGTTGGGTTTACCGGGGGGTTACGAACCAACTAGTTAGTCTACAATACAACCCATCACTGGGGCGCCTCACCTTGTAAGATATAAAACCACTTTATCGGATATCCTGGGGATATGATGGACATGTCATGAGATCTAACCAGAAATTTGCGGGATAATTAGTGTGGGGATTGACAATTAACAAGCCAACATGGTTTTTGGGGAATCGCTTACATTTTTTCTTGGTAACCCTTTTGTGTCCTCTATGATCTAGCTTGGAAATCCCGGAACTAAATGTTAAATGGACATTGAAATGGGAAAATCATCTGTAAATCAGCCATTTATAGATGACGATTCCATATTTTGCCCATATTTTGCCCATATGTTCCCATATTTTCCCATAAATTCCCATAATGTAAAGATATTTTCCCATGCAAAACGTTGGGAATTTTCCATGTTTTGATTCCGGTTCCGGGGATCTGAGGTGGTGGTCGAGTGGATTGGTTGGTGACCAAAGAGGCCTGCTGGGATGGACCGGGGAAGAGTCACCATGGTCTGTCTGAAAATTGGGAACATGTTTACCCATTTTTCCCCATCTTAGTGAGGAAAATCTGGAACATGAATGAAGATGATAACATTGAACTCTATGATTAAAATGATTACATGATTTAGGGGTTTTTACTATATATTTTAATGAAGAACATGAATGAGTAACAACTGTATGGAATGATGGAATGAGGTACCCTATCTTCAGACAAACCTAAATGATATGGTAGTGTTGACAGATGTTTGGTGAACCAACAGCTACAAACCATGAAAGACTGTTTATCTTGTTGTTTGGATTTTCCATTATCATCAATTATCATCAATTATCATCAATTATCATCAATTATCATCAATTATCATCAATTATCATCAATTATCATCAATTATCATCAATTATCATCATCATCACGTGTATCTCCCCAAGCTGTTTTAAGGTTCTGTTAGCTGACCAAATGCAGGTGCCACTTGTGATGTTGTAAACCCATCAGTATGCCATGTTTGAAACAGTTTCCGAACTGAGTTATATAGATGCCAACGAACAATGAACTGGAAAGAATGATAGAATCTTGCAATGGCCTCACCTTAATGGAGGAAAAAACACATTAAATCATATTAAATCATAATAGCTGCCGTGTTAAAAAGGCCTCATCTCAATCTCTTGGATTCGGATGAGGCAGCTAGGGACAACCTTCAAAGTGCCAGCTGCTAGTGCCGCAGGGGCTTACAGAAGATGAAGCAGGTTTCCAAGTCGCCAAGGATGCTTGACATCTTGGGATGAGGTCAACACACCAACCTGCTGAGCCTCCTTTCTATGGCTATCTGAATATATCCGAATATATACAAGATTACACAAGAACAATATATTGGAACCATTCCTCAAATTGTATGCGGACATTCTTGCCTTTTTTCTTCAAAAATTCCAGTGACCCTCCATATCCCTTAGCCCTAGCTAAAGTGACAAAAACGTTTCTTCCAAAGATGTAACCGGCCTTCAAGAATCACCATCTGAAATGACGTGGATCGAAACTGAAACTGGGTTCCAAAAAAGATGATGCATCAAAAACTTCAGAACATATACATTGCAGCAACAACTGGGCAATTGCCATTGGTTCCCAAGTGGTCATGATTTGTGACCCATTCCCAACTAGACAACTCTTGCAATTCGCATGAACTTCTACTGCTTTTGTCATCCGTACCTGACCTTGGATGAAGAAACCACCAGTCCCAATGACGACTCATACATGACCAACTTGTTGGTGAACTCTCCGATTATGATCCGTAGTTTTGTGGCATTATAGTTATAAATCCCCTTATTCAATCCCATCTTTGGCTGGTGCAATCCATGTGAATCCCTCCTTATTTTGCGTTTTTTGAATGACTACTATCTGTTGCTGAGGGGACCCGTCCCAGCCCGAGGAATATCCGGTGGAATGCTGGCGCTGTGGCTTTCAGACTTCTCAATGCCGTCTGCCGCATGCTGCAGAGCATCTTGGCCTAGAAAGCCACCACCGTCCATAGGAAAGCTGGGTGAAACCCATTGATGTTGTAGCTGTTTAAGGGGAATACCACGGTAAAGAACACGAGTGTTCCCAGAATTTCTGTGTCATACCAATATCCAAAGAACAAGATGTTCAGTTCATTTGTTTGGTTCAGGCACCATCTAGGCAGCATCAAATTGATCGGTTAACAACCCTGGTGGATCCTGGATGGATCGCACAGGTCGAACCTGGACCTGCAGCGGCTGCAGATGATGAACTGCGGGAAGGTGCAGATCCTCGCAGCAGATTTCCACCTTTTTTTCGAAGGGAAATGTTGTGGTGTGTTCCTGGCGGGAGCGGTGTTTCCATAAATGGGGGTACCCCAATAGCTGGATGGTTTTTGGATGGGAAAATCCTAGCAAAATCGATGATTTGGGGGTGCCCACCTTTTATGAATCCGTCATTTCAATTGCGTTTGTTCACTTATTTCCAAGGTCCATAGTATCAGTTGTTTTGTTTCAAAGTCAAGGATACGGCACTTATTATAGGGCATGGTATGGGAGGAAAACATGTCCTTGGAATCTTAGTATAAATATGTAGGATGTTTTGAATGGTACCAAATCATGGAACTTCGGGAAAACTATATTGAACTATAGGGGGTTGAATAGATTAGGTTTGATAGAACCACAGATTCAATTACCAACCATCCAAATTTGTGATTTTCAGACTTCCTCGCAACTGCCAAGGAAAGCCTCAGTCCAGTTCAAGGTGCGGGATCCGGACGATCATATTTGATTTGTGAATCATCCAACTGGGATGCGCGTCCAGATGATCGGTGCCCATTTTGTCAACCCATCTCCGCTGAAACGAACGACAGGAGGTTTTGGAAGGCGACTCGGAGGCGTCAAAGGAGCAGGTGGCAATTTGGCGACACAAACGCTCCAAAGCAGGCGGGCCGTACCGGGGAGTGAGGTTGGATGAGCCAAAGAAAAAATGGTGATACAACGGAGATTTAATGGGGATATCATGAGGATTTAGTGGGGGGGGCATATGATGTGATATGTAAGAAGCAACAAACTGTTGTTTTTAGGGAATTTAACCATGCAAAAATGGGAGTTTACAGTGTTTTAAGCAATGAATACTCCATGTATGAGCCAATCAATGGGATATGCCCAATTTATGGCGATTGAACGATGGTGTTTTTTTTACCATCCAACAGATTTCACTTTTCTGACCATAGATATAATATCATGGTTGTAGTTGTGTCTGGAAAAATAATCTGCAATGTTACGCAATTGGAAGAGAAATAGATATAGTTTAAGATCGAACATGATGATTCACCATTTTTTGGCGCCGGAGATTGACCAACAAATCCTGTAGTATATATATATTATATATCTATGTCTATATATATATATATATTATAGATGTATACTGAGAGGATTGTTTGAAAGGTTGTATGAACTGTATGAATCCCAGTTGAGCCCTTTGCCCTAGAAGTTGCTATGAATCCCACTGGTATGAGTGATGGTTAATTTCACTTCGAATTCAACAAGGTGTCCACGCTCCCCACGGTTTCTACCAAGGCGAGTTATGTCGCCAGAGTTCCGTGCTCTTGGACCGGGAGCAGTACCAAAGTGCCGCCATCGTCGCGATGTATGCGTGGAGCCAGGCGGGATCAGCTGTACCGGCTGGTAGTGACTAGATTGCGAAGTGGAAAATCACGATGTTTTATTGTTGGGTAAATCATCATGTGTAAATCATGTGTACATCATCATGGTTAGATATATAATATGCATCTATGAATGGATCATGGTTTCCATAAGTCAAAGAACCAGAGGGCAGTAGCTGGATAAGTCAGAGAATGTACGGAGATGACAAAGACCTCAGGGGAATCGCCATGGATGACTTTAGGGAGCTTGCCAAGGACGTCTCCAATGTTGGGGTGGCCATGTTATTGGACATAAATGGGCAGAATGCAAACTTAATCTTGTTTGTTGCTTGGACACCTTGTATTGCTGCATCATGATTCTGTTTGTTTGGGTTTGCAATCATATTCATATATATATATATATATAATTATATAAATATAATTATATATACATATGTATACATAATAGACATATATGTGTTGTATATGATTATATTGCACTACATTCACTACATATTGTATGTACCAAATGGGTATACAAACCATGCTTTATTTAAGAATAAAACACAACTTTGTCCCATGCTTATGCTGGGACCCCTTGACATCTTCGGAACTGTGCAGTTGCTAGGTCATCATGGATGGCACCCAATGCTGCAGCTTACTACGACCTCCCTACTGTTGCTTGAAACCTGCTCAGGGTTCAAAACCTCTGTTGGTTGGGATTTGATATGATTCAAGTACGATTTATAGTGGTTTTACGGTGTTTTAACTATATATATATATATCAAACATATGAATATGGATATCCAATTGAAAAATGATAATTGATTGGTCACTACTGGGGAATGCACTACTTGGGTTTTATTGGGGATAATTACAGCACATCATCGGGTACACCTATTAACCAACCAGTTCTTTGTGGGAAGGTAAGACGGGTTAGAACTTTCATGGCTCACTTGTGGCACTTGAGATTGGCGGATGGTGAGGGACCAAGAACACACCAAGAATGGGAATCTCACCAAGAATTTGTGGGGCATGGGGAGATGTCGGAAACTCACCACATCCAAGTCGACGCTTGGTGGTTTCAAGTATGTGTTTGCTTTCAAGTTGTCAACCGTAGACATGGGATGATCCCAGCGTCCCTGGGAGTTGAAGATACTTGCCTGCGGCGATTCGCGAACACATGCGAACACCAAACTTGTAATCTCCTATTGGGGGATGATTTATACAACACACATTAACACATTTGAAAAGGAGTTTTTTTTTGTTTCTTGGGTTTATGGCATGTAAGTTGTGGTCGTTGCGGCTGGAAGTCCGGTAAGGTGGAATCCCCCCCAGTTGTATGGTGTTTTTGAATCCACAGCCGTCCAACTAGTGAGAAATACATCTACCATAAATATAAACTCAACAGTGAAATGTCAGTTTACTACGTTAGTTACCCTCTGGTAAACTAGCATAGCTATGGAAAATCATTAGTTTTAATGGGAAAATCCACGATTTCTATGGTCCATTTTCAATAGCTATGTTAGTTTACTACGTTAGTTATTTCAAGATATTTCAAGCAACCTTTCCAACTCCACTGGCCGGGTCGTTGCGGATGGTTTCCCGCTCGCATCCCCGGGTCCAGCGGCCTAAGGCTTGCAGTCAACATGGTCCTGGGCTACCCTTGCGGTCGCCATCCTCTTAGGAGGCTGAATCCCCTGTGGGTTTGACCCATCCCCATATTTTAGACATATGATGCTTGAACCAAGTTTAGATAGTGATTCTAACACATTCTTGCAATAAATGAAGATGCTTGAATTTATGATTGAAGATGATTTCTTTTCAGATTAGGAGTCCCAATGGGAAATTAGATCCAGCAAATTAACATAGATTAGATACGGAAAAAATAATCCACTACTTTTTGGGTTGTAGATACTATCCTAAGGAAGCCATGGTTGTTTTCCATATTTGTCTATCCATTATCATCCGTGATTATCCAGTATTGTCATGCATTATCATCCACGACCATCCATGTTTATCTACCATCATCCTTATCATCCATATTTCATAGATACAATGGGGTGCTCCCCCCCCCCGGTGATGTTGGTCTCACTACAACCTCCATCTAGCAAGTTATATGTATATATATATATATGTGGCAGAACTCCTAGTTAGCCTAGTTCTGATACAAATGAGCCAACTCTGGAGCACCACTATGTACCACTGTCATTCTCTAATATAGCATCGCTGCAAGGGTTTGTTTGGAACATAGGTCTCATGCTTTATCGTCATATTTCCATCAAGATTGCCACAAATTGGAAGTACATTCACCACGTTCAGACCCAAACATTTGATTGTTGATATACTGCATTATACTATATCCCCACTAGCCCATGACGGTTGGGTGATATATTTTTCCAACTTTTCACGGGCTCAATCCTACAAAACAGTCCTCTTAAATCCCATCTTTGCCGGGAAATCCCTCTCATGTTCCACGGTTGAATCCCATGAATTCCATATCAATTGCATGGTAAATCCTAGTCAATTCCCACTTAGATGATCATATATATATATATATACATATGTATATATATATATATGATTAACATATATCAATCCCGTATAACTAACATAGTTTTCTTGGTGTAATCCCATTTTGTTTCATGGTCAACTCCCCCCCAAAATGTCCGGAGGCTCATTCCTGGCATTGCTGGGCTCGGTGATCGCCACCCTGACGGTGCCAACTAAGGGCATCATGGAGCCTTTGTTTTATGATTGTGGATACCCTGAATAGATAACTTATGTATATATATATATATATATAGTGACATATATAGTTATATATTGTTATACTGTACATATATATATATATATGGATGAATTAGTGTATAGCAACCTCACTGCGACCTCACTGGGATGATGGTTAGATATTTCTAACCTTTTTGGAGATTGACATTACAACAATATAATTATGTGTTTGTACTATAGTATATATGTACCTTATCATATTTGATAGAAAGTAATACTAGAAGTCACAATAATAACAATTTAGTAACAGTAATCATGATGATACTATATAATACTTAATGAATGATAAGGAAATGATGATAATAAGCAATCATAGCAAGAACAACGATAATAATGATTACTTAGTCAATGGTAACAAACATAATCAGAAAGGAACTGAACATAATGATGATAATCGAAGGAAGTTTAGAAGTGAAACTTCCGACAATATGGACAGTTGAAAAGCAGAGGTGAGAAAAGTCAGAAGTGAGAAGATCAGAGATGAGANAAGAGATGCAGGTGCGCGAAAAGGTAGGAAAGTCGCGAAACACTGTGTTTTTCCAATGATTTGTGGCTCCGGAGGGTCGAGAAGTAGGCTCGCTAAAGCCGCGGGTGCGGAGACATCTTGGCAGATGAGAGATGAAAAATTGCACGCCGTTGTGGCGCGAAGCACATTTGGAAGTAAAAAGTGTTAAAAACTGTCATGTNAGTCAGTCAGTTAGTCAGTCAGTTAGTCAGTTACTCAGTTAGTCAGTTAGTCAGTTAGTCAGTTAGTCAGTCAGTCAGTTAGTTAGTTAGTCAGTTAGTTAGTTAGTCAGTTAGTCAGTTACTCAGTTAGTCAGTTAGTCAGTGAGTCAGTCAGCTAGTCAGTCAGTTAGTCAGTTACTCAGTTACTCAGTTAGTCAGTTAGTCAGTTAGTTAGCTTGTTAGTCAGCTTGTTAGTTAGTTAGCTAGTCAGTTACNCAGTTAGTCAGTTAGTCAGTTAGTTAGCTTGTTAGTCAGCTTGTTAGTTAGTTAGCTAGTCAGTTACTCAGTTAGTCAGTTCGTCAGTTAGTTAGTTAGCTAGTTAGTTAGTTAGTTAGTTAGTTCGTTCGTTCGTTAGTTAGTTATTTAGTTAGTTCGTTAGTTAGTTAGTCAGTAAGTCAGTCAGTTAGTCAGTTAGTCGGCTAGTCATTTAGTCAGTTAGTCAGTTAGTCAGCTAGTCATTTAGTCAGTTAGTCAG
>BGPT01000354.1:249937-275530 GCA_003297045.1 Symbiodinium sp. clade C Y103 | reverse complement strand
ACACTCTTGGGAAGACACTCTTGGGAGAACACTCCTGGGAGACAATCTTGGGAGACACTCTTGGGAAGACACTCTTGGGAAGACCTCTTGGGAAGACACCCTTGGGAGACACTCTTGGCATGACGCTCTTGGGAAGACACTCTTGGGAGATACTCCTGGCATGAANCTTGGGAGACACTCTTGGCATGACGCTCTTGGGAAGACACTCTTGGGAGATACTCCTGGCATGAAACTCTTGGAAGACACTCCTGGGAGACACACTTGGGTGACACTCTTGGGAGACACTCTTGGGAGACAATCTTGGGAAGACACTCTTGGGAGAACACTCCTGGGAGACAATCTTGGGAGACACTTTTGGCAAGACACTCTTGGGAGACACTCTTGGGAAGACATTCCTGGGAGACACTCTTGGGAGACACCCTTGACATGACACTCTTGCGAAGACACTCCTGGGAGACACTCTTGGGAGACACCCTTGACATGACACTCTTGCGAAGACACTCCTGGGAGACACTCTTGGGAGACACTCTTGGCATGACACTCTTGGGAGACACTCTTGGGAAGACACCCTTGGGAAGACATTCTTGGGAGACACTCCTGGGAGACACTCTTGGCATGACACCCTTGGGAAGACACTCCAAGGAGGCATTCTTGAGAAGACACTCTTGGGAGACACCCCTGGAAAGACACTCTTGGGAGACACCCATGGGAGACACTCCTGACTTGAAATGTCACAAAATGCCACAGCTACACAAAACAACGTTTCGACACGTTTGAAACGTCCAAAACATCATCACTTTTAGCAGCTTCCCCCATAGACAACGACGTTTCGACAGACTTGCAACGTCCAAACCATCATCGCTTTTGCAGCTTCCCCCATAGACAACGACGTTTCGACAGTCCAAAACAGCATCACGTTTGCAGCTTCCCTCATAGACAGCGACGTTGCGATACTCCAAAACGTCATCACTTTTGCTGCTTCCCCCATAGACAACGACGTTTCGACAGTCCAAAACAGCATCCATCACGTTTGCAGCTTACGTTTCGACAGTCCAAAACAGCATCACTTTTGCAGCTTCCCCCATAGACAGCGGCGTTTCGACACGCCAAAACATCATCACTTTTGCAGCTTCCCCCAGCGGCCATACGGCCCTCACGCGAACGGTTGCGAACGGTTGCGGACGGTTGCGGACGGTTGCGAACGGTTGCGCAACGTCTGGCGAACACACCCCCAACCCCCAAACCCCCAGAGTGAAACGGGAACCCTTGCTACGCATTCGGGAACAAGGAGGCAGGTGGGTAGTCTGACAGGCTTGGGAAATCACCAACAAACATGGGGTGTAAGTTGTGCTACACAGCAACATGGGAATGTGACGAAACCATGATGTGTTCTACCATCAAAAACATGTTTTGAACCAACATTCAACCTTCACAAATGGGAATACTAGCATCAAGAGTTGTGTATACGAAAATAAACAAGAAATATTGAGTCCTTGTGCAGATTCCACCACTTTGAAGTGGGACATTTCACCAGCTCTGATGGTTTTTTTTATGCAAAAAGCATGAGTTGAAGTTGAACCTACTAAAAATGGAAGGTAATTCGTGTAAAACAAGATTTGACCATCACAAACTAGGATTTACCCCTCAACTGCAATGTAGGGATTCAACAAAGGGGATTTCACCATCAAAGAATGATAAGTCAGATGATGACTCTAGCATAGTTTCAGTTTAACCATCAAGAAACAGGAACCTCACCAGAAAACACATCAAATGATAATCAACTTGGTTATGTAAGCCATCGAAAAGAGGGAATCCCAGGCTCAAATTCACCAGTTCATAGTAAGACTCAGTAAGACCATCAAGATTTCAACTCGGTCCTGGGAGATCCACTCTGTTTTTTTTGTTTCCAAGGCCACTTACTTGCTGGTGTGGGGCGAAGCTGGCAATCTGCGCTTCATGTCCCCTGGAGATCCAAGTGGAGCTTGGAAGATACCCAAAGGGCGAGTGACTCTTCGATCAGTATGGGTAGTGGTGATTTACCCTCTGGTAATTTAACATAGCCATGGAAAATCACCGTGATGGTCATAAATCATCTATAAATGGGCCATAATGGCCTTTGTCCACGGCTATGTTGAACAAATAGAGTGTAAATGAATGGTTCAACCATGCTCAACCAATCTTCCTGTCATATTTTCGAACAATATTAATTAGTTTCCGTGATGTGGGAAATGCCACAAATATCTGGGGATGGCTGTTAACCCATCCATGCATGGTATCATGATGTATCATGGGGGATGGTTTATGGCAGTGGGTTCCCAACATTGGAATGAGTATCTTGAGTTGCCCACTCTTTTACTTGGAATCTTTGCAACCTGGGGGACTCACCCACTATGGGATCTATCTACTTATCAAGTGGCATGTGCCTCCCAGTACTGAGTAGTGGGACAATGTCCTCACAAGAAGAAACTCTTTGAGTTTGGCTGTGGATCTCGTTGGATTTTGCGTTGTTGATGATAATGTATATGCGCACATATTAGATGCACATAAACAGACATAGATTCGATAGATGGACAGGATAGGATAGGATACGATAGGATAAGATCATATAGATTGGAAAGATAGACAGATAGACAGATTGACAGGATATTAGTATGGACACATGATATAGACAATAAATGAAATGATATGATAAAGACTGATAGGACATGATAGGATATGATGATAGGATCTGATATTTTTTCATCTAGACCTCTTCATGTTGGACACTTCAGGCCTGAAGCCGTTTACTTTCTCACGGAGCTCACCCTGGGAGCAGAAGGAGAGCCGTACCAACAACAGCAGGCAGCTGGTTGTGGAACTGGGATTTTGCGAAGAAAAAGTGCGGATTTCACCAACAAAAATGGGGATTTAATTAACAATCCAACACTGGGATTCAAACATGAACAAATGTGTTTAACCCTGAAAAATCGTGATGTTGGCATCAAACATGGTGGCTTAACACCCTTTTTAATCCTCCTGAATAGAGATTCACTGTATGTAGCCAATATAATATATTATAGTATAAACATACCCTCCATGACTGCGACCCCAAGTCATGAAGAGCAATCCAATACTCAACCAGGGGGGTTGTTTGGCGGCTGTTCAATATTATCACCATTTTGTCGACGACAAATCACTCTGTAAATCCCTCAACATCCCTCAACTCATTTTCTAAAACCATCTAAAACATTCTAAAAGTACATTATCATATTATCCATAAAACCACAACTAAGAATTTCTTTATAGCCGGGATGTACTGTACTAAAAAGACAACTTTTCAGGAAATGCGTCCAATTGATAGGAACTAATATGAACAAATGCTGCAAAATTCTAGATTTGGGGTGGAATTTTGGACCCAGATGTTGCTTGTCTTCGACCTCTTGTCTAGGTAGACTCCCCGATTCAGCCTTCAATGCACATTTTTGTCGCTGGTCAAACACTAATTTTTGATGGGAAGACCTTTATTTGTTGGAGTTTGTTCTTGGTCACACGTTCAGGTCTTTGGTTTGTCACACCCATTTTCCAATTGAATCGGCTTTATGAACACCATTACCCTCTGGTAATCAACCGTGGCAATGGAAAATCCACCATTTATCGGGGATCTTTCCATTGAAACCTCCATTTTTGATCGGGGATCTCCAATTGCCACGTTTGATTGCTGGAGGGTAATCATGGGTACCCTCTGGTAAACTAACATAGCTATTGAAAATTGCCATTTATGGTTGATTTTCCCATTAGAAATGGTGATTTTCTATAGTTATGTTAGTTTAGCAGAGGGTAATCCCATTTTTGGATGATGGGCCGGCGCGGTCAGGTTCGCCCGAGCAGTGGCCTCTTTCTATCACGTGTGGAAGCTCAAGGGCTTGACGTCGGGTGGTGGTAATGGAGGGAGCGGTGAACGGAGCCATGGGAATACCTCCACATTGTTTGGCAACAAAAATGGGGAAGCAGTTGGAGCTACGAATTGAGTTTCCCAACCACATGAGTTTGTACTTCGATAAGCGAGAGCCAAAGATGTCAACTTTTCACTCGTTGGTTGATTAATCATTAATAGTAGGTTGTATGGCTCTTGATTGTTGAACAGGATGAGAAATTCTACTCCTAAATTATCTGGAATCAAACTCATCAGTTCGAGGCTGAGATCATCAGTTTTGCCACTGCCTGATTTGTGCTTCCAGGGTGGTGGGGCCATACATAATGGAGGCCCGACTAGCCAAAAAGGTGAAAATATGTGGGTTCCCGGTACACACATCACTGCATACATGAATAAATTCCTTTCAGTAAACTCTTCAGAGTTTTTCTTGTGTATGATTGTGAACTTTTGGAATGCCAATTCTTATTTTCTGCTCACTGCAACCCACCATTTCTAGAGAAACTCCATTTTGCAATCCGAATGGCTCTGATATTTGCGGCATCCCTTCGGGCGGTTGCTCCTGTCCGGGTTGATGGTCACCGGTGAACCAAGGAATGATTCGTCCAAGTTACAACTGCATCTTTGACGAGTGGTACCAGGCGACCAGACCTGGAAGAAGAGCTTTTGCCGGCTCATATTTACATCAATCATATCATATGTGTATGATATATATATATATATAATTAACTATGATTATATATATACATATGTATACATATGTACATAAATAATTTATAGATACTCATGGGTATACCAGACACATATTGATGGCAAACCTATGTGACCAGGCCTGACCAGGCCTGTTTGATGAATCTATATAGTCCATAATATGATTGGATTGATTTAGGGGAAAATCTACAGGAGACCATGGTTTATACTTTGTACCATCAAATATAGGGCTTTCCTGCATGTACCCGTAAACCAATCCACTGATAATAGGGATACCTATTGGGATACCTATCAACTATGTAGACAGATCAATGGGATGGGATAGGGGTAACATGGCTCACAGACATCCATTTTGCGGAGAAGATTATCATTCAAACAGCTTCGACGAGCAGAGTGTCTAGTGCCTGCCCAAATATCTGATGGTTCACATGACTTCTCCCTGAGATCCCAATCCATTCATGTCCCCCAGTAGATTCCCATGGAATTCCCATTGAATTCCTATGATATACCCTCTGGTAAACAGCCACATAACTATGGAAAAGCACCATTTTTCAGGGGGAAAATCCACTACAAATGGCCATTTTCAATAGCTATGTTAGTTTACCAGAGGGTAAATCCCAACGGAATCCCAATTCCTCTCCCTACGTCAAATATGTTTTTGCACCAGGGTCTGGAGTTCAAGACCATCAGCACGGAGGACTCTGAAAGGGGAAAGGGTGGAGCAGTAACCGTAAAACATGGTGATATAATGGGCATAACTACCAATCGAGTGATTTCTAGTGGTATGATGTGGTATGTAATTATACACCAATGATTTCTCATATATATATATATATAATATATATATATATGTATACATTATAGATATGTACTCCTGGTTTTTCAGGTGATGAAACCAACAATCTGACAGGGTTGCTCCAGCCCACCGTACATGATAGCGACAAAAGGCCGGAAAATAAGCAATTTTGCCACTTTTGTTTTGCCAATTCATCTCCCTAAAAAGTACCTGGGCTGTTGGGAGCAACCATTGGAATCGGATCTGTGGTACCTTAGAGGCACATAGCTTCCATAGCTATTTGTTTCATAACCGGAAGGTAGAATGGTGGTAAAGCCATGCCATGAATCATCCCCAATGACTCATCATATATTTAGGTGGTATGGTTACCCCCAGTCATGGGTCCCTTATCACATTGATCATTAATGATAACCATTGCACCATTAGCAATCAATAAACCATCATAAACCATTAAACGTTACACTAATCACCATTCCCATTGAATCATATTCCCAAGTTCACTATGTTTGTAGGCGCTATTCCAATCATTCCCAAATGGGCGTTGTTTATGGCATCATGAATCCCGTCAGGATCGCGCCAACGGCGTGTTGCCCGACGTGCGGGAGAAGTTACCCACCTTCCATCGCGGCTTTGAGGCCACAGGGCTTCGGAATTCCACATGAAGATAGGTATTTTTACCAGCAAACATGGTGAGGAAATGGGATTTTCATGGTAGTTACTGAGATGTTTCATAAGATCCTGATAGCTAAGATAGTTTATAACTGTTTATACATGTTTACAAGTTGATGAATTCTATGGTTAATGATGGTTTATGGGGAATATTGGGGGATACAACTATATATCACTCTATATGTATATATATATATATGCAAGTTCATGGGGCTATAGGCCAACTTATAACTGGTTTAACTGGTGGGGCCTCACCTTGTAGTTTCATCTGCCTTTTGACATGTTGATGGGAATACATGTACGGATCAGGGAGTCTTGAAAAAACACATTATCTAAGATTGGCAATTATATTATGTGTTGCACATTATGGTTGTATTATCGGAACATATACTATTTATAGATGATACTGGATACGAGTAATAATATTCTTTGATATGGTACTATTCCGTATATTGTATATAATTTTGTAATCATATATACATATGTACATACATGAAGAATATCCATAGTATCCAAGATCCTTGTGCAGTCGTATCATTCTCATCCTAATATATAAGACCAGTAATATGGATGTCAACCGCCGGTGATACAGGAAAATGCTCATAATTCATACTAGTATTGTGAAAGATATGTTTCAGAATTTAAGGCTTTGTCTCTCAAGAAACGGATTGGCCCCTGAGAAGACATGATTCATTGGATTGGTTTAAGGGAAAATTTACAGGAAACCCCTATATTTGATGGTAAAAACCATGGTTTCCTGTAGATTTTCCCGGAAACCAATCCAATGAATGATATGTTGATAAAACCAGCCCCACTAGAATCCGTGCAAAAGATTGGGTCTTGAGCCAACGGATTTTTTTTGGATTTCACCTACAACCAATGATAACGGTGGGTTGTTGTCAAGCCTGTAATGAAATTGTTCCCACAGAGATGATATGCTCATGGGCCATGGGTATCATCCAGGTCTCTTCCAACCAATCCATCCAGGGTCACTAGGTGGGTCTCCTGGGCCCAACAGCCAGGCCTTCTTGCCGCCTGACGTGTGCAACTATGCTCCTGGGATCAGTTTGGTTCTTTTGATTGGGATATTTCATGGCTGAACCAACAACATCATGAGGATTGAACCAATAGATCATGGATAAGGATATATATATATATATCGGGATAAAGTGGTTATTTGATTAAGACATTATATCTGGATCATGGGATATACTGTGGAGAACATGTTTTAATGGCAATACAGAACCAATATTGACTCAATATATATATATATATATATATATGCATATATGTATAAACAAATGACAACTACCTCAGAGCGAGGTCACTGGAATAATGGTGAATGTACGGGCAACTATCCCAAAATGGCCAAACTTTTGAAATCAGTTTCATAAATAAATACATATATATATATATATATAAGTGATGGCTAATTTATATTAATTCATCCACATATATATATATATATATACATATATATATATATACACGTGTATTTCCTCATATGACATACATGAATGCAAAAGATGTTATTCTTGGAAATTTGCCTTGTTCACTACCTGGTTACATTACTGGAGGGTTTACAAATCGTTCACACAATTTAGATGTTAGCCAACTGCATTTTTTTTGGTGAATCACAGAACTGGTTGAAAGGTTGACCAAATACAAGAAACCTAAAGCTCCAAAATTTGTGGATAACCAGTTTTTCCTGTTAAGGTCATCTCTTGCACGCTCCAATTTTTGCTGTTACAAAACATCAAGGAATTCCTGTGTGGGTATAGATGAATCCTCCTTAAAAAGTGGACTGGGTGTTTCCACATTAAGAACCGACCAGTTGTTTGGGGGAGATGTCCAATTTGTTGCTTGGGAACAGGGGGGGTTCACCCAAACAGTGGCTTGAGACGATGAAGATTCTTCGAGGCTTGGGTCCTCAACCACTTTCTAAGTGGAATGAGTTGCTCAGACATATTGAACTGGTTAGTAACTGGGTCAACCCTTTGCAACATCGTGTAACTGGCTATATCTTTTACAACCTTCACCACTTAGCTCCGCCCCCAATTTCTGTCCCTGCCGCTTTCTCAGGATGACTGGAACGAGTTCTTCGCAGATCCAAAGCGGTTGCGACAAGGCATGCAACGACTCTTCGAGGCGGAGCACGGCAAGCGCTTTGCTCTGTTCCAGGTGGGATCACCGCCGAGTGGAAAGTGCTGGGATGAATCACTGGATGCAGGGGTGATTGACCGCATCCATATATCTTGATATTATTCATATAATTAGTCATATAGTATCTAGATCCATATACATATATATACATACACATACACATGCATACATATGTATATATATATATATTATATTATATATATATGTATGTATACAAATGGCTTCGGCCGGAAGCCACATATTTATAAAGTGTGGATTCCCGCGATCCATCCCATATGTTTGACTCACACCGATACAATACTATATATATATATATCATTATATATTATATCATAAATATATATATATATATAGTCTTTCTTTAATAGATATTCCTTCAAAATCTAATCCCATCCCCCTAATATCATGAATGATCCCAACTCTGTGCAAAGGCCCTATTGGGGTGTTGAATATTAGGGGGAAGGGATAACATATGATGATATCATATGGATATACCAAACAGTTTGGAGATATCAATGTCATGACACATCATGTTGATGTTGATTTAGATTTCTTGATAAAATGGAGATATCATTGTTCTAAGTTGTCCTTAATCCCTACAGGCAGCATTTTCTCCGCACCTGCGGTCACCTGGTCGAACGATAGGAGTTGAACCTGCAGAAAATTCTGAGTAGCCAGAAGACCAAGACGCATCGCGAGGTACGCGGGATCAAACTAAGGAAGCTTTGGCTGGGAAGGGATTTATGATTTATACCATCAAAAAGGGGGCTCAAAGCATCTGAAATAGTGATTTCTAGCTGGGAAAATCATCGAACTAAATGGTGGATTTTCCATTGCCATGTTTGATGACCAGAGGGTATTCTTGATTACCCGAGGGTGTTTAATAGGTAAAGCACCATAAATCATCTAATCATGGACCATTTTCAATGGCTATGTTAAATAACCACAGGGTAGACCATTAATGGGGAAAAACTGATGGGTGGTCAATACCCCGGATGCTGCCAGGTGCATTCCTTCTGGGGCGTTTTCGCGACAACCCACAGGACGCAGCGACTGCAAAGTGATGCATAACGCTGGTAAAACCATGTGGGTTGTCTGAACATTTCGTGGAAAACCTCCAAATCCATTGGTTTTGCTGATCATTATCCCTACTTGTATTAAATGGCTATAATTCGGGATATACACCATTTTCAGACAGACCCATGTGTTCTATAGTCTACATGATATCAAGGGATGGCCATTCTACCATGAGGGGGCATTTTACTGGCAAATGATGGCAAATGTATTACAATAAAAACTGACAATGGCAAATGTGACAAAAAAAGTGGGCTGACCACAATCCATATTAACAATGCTTTGGCACATATCAGCCACGGTGAATGGTTGGTTGATTTAGGTGTAAAGTGTTGGAACATGTTGAAACTTTGCTTCAGGATTTATGTTTGCCTGCGTATTTGTTTGAGTCCTTCAATGTCCTGGATGGAGGAATGCATCATATCCCCCTAAAGTTGAGTTGAACTCGTTTGCCAGGATGTACGTGTTTCTTTGACCATTGCTTCCCCTAAATCCACTGATTCATCACCATTTCATCTCAGTTTTTCATGGGTTTTCCACATGCAGTTCAGGCATTGTCGCTTGGAATAACCATAAATTTTCATAGATTCTTTTTTTTGACCAGCATCACCACAGCTGCCCCGCAGGATTTGGCTGCTGCACAGCTTGCTCTTCTTCGCCGCACTCTGCGTGGTGGCAGGGGACCGGACCTCAGAGGGTTTCTTCTACGCAGACTCTTTGTTTACTTCATGTTATTTCTTGCAATAGGTGATCCCCCATCCAAACAATGGATTTCAATACGAATCGATAGTCAATTTTGGATGATTTTGAAGGGATCCATGGGTATCCCATTTAGTAAGAAACCACCATTTGGAGATTCTCCGGCCAAATGGATTTGTTTGGAAATATGGCATCCCGTTTTTTGGGGTGAATGGAGCCGCAAGTAGCTAGCTATTCATAGAAATTGGTGGTTGCGGGAGAAACATGCCTTCGGGAGTGAGTTTATATTTTTTGGTTTTGCATGTTTGGAAATCGTCAATTCAAAATGTTGTTTGTTCATTCATGTTTTTCTCCAAATGTGCGGTCTCTTTGCATACGCCAATCATTTTTGAAAGATAACAATCCCCCAAAAATCCAACAAGGTAAAGTAACACTTTTGAAACTTTAGAACAATACATATCATTAAAAAAGGACCTTTGTGCATCTTTTGCGAGGTTGCCATATACCCCAGATGCTTCATTTATGGCATATTCATGAATTTTTGATATGGTTCATCTACCCCCAAAAAAAACACCCAAAATTATATATGGTTAATATGCCAGACAGGGAACATACGCAGCATCTGGGTACCATGAAACCTCACACGGTCATCCCAGTCGCCCAGGAACCCGAGGATGATGCCGAAGAGACCTTGGCCGGGCACGGCACGGCGGTCCGCTTCAGTACCCTGGGACTGCTGGCGCCGGTGCATGCGGTGCTGCTGACCTTGCCGCTTGGCGGCAAGTTCCCTGGGGAAAAATAGGTGGTTTTCAAGGTGTTGATAGGTTTTGGCATGTTCAGACCAGTGTGTATTCCACATTTATAAATCATCATGTTATGACACGATTGTATTCTAAGCGCATGACTTTTGGTATTCTAAGAACATTTTTTTTCCGGACACCTAGAATATATATGTTTAAATAATGGTGTTTCAATCATATGCTAAGTGTTGGGTCACTACTAAGCAATATCATATCAACCATTCCCTGGATTAGCAAATCGCTTAGTGACAGGTTGATGACCCAACTTATTCGGCAGGTGTAAACATGCACGTAAGAATCCTCGTCGGGGGGGAATAACTAGGCAGATCTCAGCAGTGTCGTTAGCGAGGCAAAAGAGAGGCAAGGCAAAAAAACATAACCAAAGTCCTAACTTCATGCATTTTTCTTAATGCAGTAATAAATGTGGTAAACCCAACAATCCTACTGTTTGGGGATCATATTTACAAAGCCATTTATGGCACTATGGGGGATGGATAAACGTGTTTAGGGTTTACCACTGCAATGCAGCACTCCCCATCCATCATGTTTCAAAGTCCCCAAGTGATGGTATGAAATCCTACTTTTGGATACTTTTGGTATATATGGGGATGGGTCAAAACCTATGAATTTATCAATTTGAATGGGATGAACATCCATTTACCAGCTATCTTGATGTTCACTAGGTACCAGGGTTTTGACTCATAGCCATATGTCAGTTACATTGAACCCTTTTGTTCGTCAATCACAGTATACCCTCTGGTAAAGGTCTACATAACTATGGGGAAAGTCACCCTCTTTAGTGGGAAAATCCACTATTTCTATGGCCATTTTCAATAGCTAACTGTTAAATTACCGGAGGGTAAATCCCTTTTTTTCCATCAAACACATTGGACCGTTGGGCCCCCTGGATTGACCTCACGAAGATCTTCTGACACTGTCAGGGCGCGGGTGTACACGTGCGGCCCAGCCATCTCCAAAGTGGGCGTAGGCCCGGTGTCTCTGTCCGGTCCCGCAAAATGCTTTGGATTCCAGTTGAGATCGAGTATACCGTAGGAATCTTGGATCTATTATGTTTATGAAAGTTATATTTATATCAAAGTATATACTTAATTCAACACATTGACCTGAAATGCCCCCCCAATTTTGGGGCCCCAAAGCTGAATAGATCCCTCAGGGTTGCAGGAAATTGTTTCATATTAGATGGAAAGGATGATTGTTGGGATGCGCATCTTAAGTTAAAGCCTTGGGTGGCTCAGGATGAGGCAAGATGCGACAGAGCACCATCGACAGACTGCAGGGGAGATGACCATTGGAAGTCCCACAAGCGGGCTGACCATTTGCCAGCACAGGGTTGTGAAGGTCAATATTCCGTTTGTTAGATCCGACAATGAAACTATACTTGGTGGTTTCAAATGATGGTTTTTGACCATATTTGAGACGACGATCACCAATGACTCCTATTATTCAGGTGAGTTGAACCACCAGCCAAACGAAGCACGAGTGAGTTCCCCCGGCAAAGTCATTAATCAAAAGGTCATGGGCCGTCTGGTGTGCCCCCCAACAACAAGGCCTTTTCTGGGCGGTGGTGTTTATCATTTGCATAGCTCTACCCGGGATGAGAATCCCAAAACAACCAATATGTGTATGTCAAGGGGGCTGAAACCATCAGGAAGATTCATGGCCTGCATCAACATTTGTTCTTCTTTTTACAACTGAGGAAACTAGCAATGTGGGCCCCCCAAACGAAAAAAACTACAGCGAAGTTATTTCTTCATGACTAAAACCCAACTGCTGATGCTTAGATCACCATGATTTTTTCGTCAACCTGGGGATACCACCTTGCCACTGGGAATAGGGTCATCCATTGGAGGCTGCATTTGTGCCAACGTCGGGCGAAGCTTGCTGTGGACTGCTCCCATCGTGAGCTATGTATTGATGCGCATCTCGCACAAGGTTGCGGGGCAAACAATGGCGATGTTCACGGAGATTTCAGCAGCAAATAGGATTTACATGGACTCAACACATTCTTAAAGATTTAACCATTGAATCATGGTATAGTACAATAGGAAGATGCTGGTGTAAACCAACAACAATGGGAATCATTATATACTGGGATTATTTATTGGTGATGTAGTGGAATGTACTCACAACAATCTGATATTCCTCCGAAACCCTTGTTGGTTGACAATTGGTTCAGGCCCAATACTCATTGAGGATTATCATAATCCATGAATTGGGAATCCCTATGCTAACCAACGAACCTTCTATTGCTTGAAAGGCCACACATCCACCTGCCAAAGTCTACTGAGAGGGGTGCTCCCAACAGAAACCTAATTCAAATCGCCTCACTTCTTGATGTTCCCAACTAAATGACCCACACCCCTGTGATTTCCCAAATGGTGGTATCGCCAGAATTCTTACAGCAAATTTCATCTAAAGTGCAGAGCCAAGGTTTTTCCAGAGACGCCCAGCATCTTGCGATATCTTTTGATTGTGCATTGCGTAGCGACTCGCCTGGAGCATCCCACTCAACGGAGGCGTTGATGGATGACAGGTTTCTCACTTCAGGATCGAAAACCCTTGTAATTCAGCTGTGTTTTGGGCCAACATCAACAAACCCAAAAACTTTGCTTGATTGCTTCTGAAAGGTTTGATCATATATAAGGCTGATTGATATGTTTGTTGGTACTGTACTGTACTGTATATCAATGGAGACCTGGTTCTCAACCGTCACCTGTAATAAGGGATGACTTCCTAAATGACAACACGTGAGTACCACTAGGTCAGCGTCGTGTCCTTGAGCTCCCTCCTCTTCTTTGCGGATCGGCGCAGCGACGTGGCCTACAAGGACTGGGCTAACCGGCAAAGTGCAAATCGGTGCAAAAGAGACGGAAATGTCACGAAAATTAGAGAAACCAACCAGAGAACCCAAATTTAAGTGAAAATATAAGATCAAACTGACCAAATTGAAGTTAAGATTCAGATCTAGATCAATCTGGGGGTTGAGGAAATCGCCTATAAATCTTGAAGCTTCCGACCCACTGCCTGGTCCTTTTCAATTTGTTCATCCCCATCGAGTGCAAGGACCAAAAGCCCCGAAGCCCAATCCACCTTTGGATGCTCAGGCGGAGGGTACCCCATGCTGTGGAGATATTGTCTCTGTGAGACTGGTGGAAATCGATGTTCAGAAAGGGTACAGTAACCCCAAAATGATGCACTTGTGGTGTTTCCAGGATGGTATAGATGATATTTCCCACATATTTTCAGGCTTATCATGGTTTATTACTTTTCTATTTAGTTAGTCGCTGCAATCGATTCAACCACCTTCAACCCATCAGTGCTTTCAACCTTGAGTGAGACATCTTCGAAAGATAACTTCAGCTGTAGTCGCCCCATCCTGCACTTATCTTATCTCAACTTGGGAAGGGACCCAACTTTGCGAGGTTCCCCACAAAGCAACAAGCCCTTACAAAATCTTGCAAATCTCGGAGATAAACCAACGCTATATAATAGAGTGATTAATCATCATGTTGTTTGATATGTTCAGGATGATCGTTGGATTCATGGAATTTCAGGTATATAGCTTATTACCAGTATAGTACTAATTAACAACTGAGCATTGCTATATTTGGCGTTTTCAAATTCATTCAAAATATCATATGGAGGTTTCCTCAAATGGGGGTACCCCAATATTTGGATGGTTTATATTTATAATGGAAAATCCATGAAAAAACGTGGATGATTTGGGGGTATACCCCATGACTTAGGAAACCTCCATATCTTTAAGCGTACGTGAAATGATGTTCCACATTGACCAATACTGAGGGCTGACTCATCCACCCAGATGATGTCTGCGAAGCTTCCAGCAGAATTTTGAGTGAGCTAGGTATTTCTTTTGGTTCGTGGTCTTGAGCGCCAAATTTTTGGTTGCAGCACCTCGGCTCGCAAGGTATCGAAAGGTATGCTTGGAACTGGAAAAGTGGATACCGATACCTCTAGACTCTTGACTATTCCTCCAACTTGAAATCGAGTCCAGATGGGTTTGTTGGAACATTCAGGGTGAAAAAACGCATTTGCTGGTTAGCCATGATTTTCCCTATTGCCATGTGGATCCCTTTTGCAGGTATGCTTGGAACTTCGCCATTTTCAGACACACCCAGAGAGTCATGTCGAAACTTCTGATTCCACGTGATCGAAACTGGTCACACACACACATCTATAACTGTTTTATGTTTTTTGCAGAATGATGACACATTATCCATGGCTCAACCTTGATGTTGTTCATATGTGAGATGAATAGCTTGACTTTTATTTGAGTGTAAATCCCCCATGATTGCTGGCGGTTCCAGGCTTCAAAATCCATGGGGACCACCGACCCGCTGGCCTTGGGGGATCCAGGTGGTTCTCTTTACAGCGGTGTTTGATCTGATCTTGGACTTGCAGCTGGAACCCTTGGGGAAGCTTGGAGAAAAGATGGGGAGAAAGGGGAGAAAACAATGATAGAGCTTGGGATTTACACCCCAAAATGATGTTTGTTCATGAAATGAATGTGAAATTGACATGAAGATTTGAATATCACAATTCTATATAACCAGCCGTTCATTAGATAGGGATGATGTAAGGTGGTGCTCGTCATAACTAGTGTGACTAGGGGTTATGGTGTTTACAAGAAGAGTTAAATGGGTAAACAAACATGTATCTATGGAGCGCCATCTTTTGGGATGATACGAACAAGATACAAACTATTCATCATATCATCATTTATCACAGTTTATTACGATGTGCCAGGGTCAAAGGTTTGGTAACTTGTCCTAGATCAATGAATACGCATTACAGTCAATATGCCGCATGCCTATTATATAATATGCGAATGTCTCAAACTGATTCAGGGGTGCATTGTACATGGGTGGAAACTGGCGACAAGATCGGTTTCTGGAAACCAGTGGTTCCATCCAATCAAGATCTTCCGTCCCTGGAGCCCAGTAGATTCATGGGGCAGGGCCTATTCCTGGTGGGGGTATGATGTGGTCATATTGCAGATCAGGTGGACACACACGGTCACTCCAAACCATGTGGTTCCACCTGTCGATGACTCGGATGGTCCATCCACATGTGTTTCCATCCACCTTTTCTTGCAGCGATGAATAGTTCTTGCAGCGATGGCTTGCTTCGAAAATGCTTGAGAATGTATACATCCATCTTTGTTGTTCATTATGCCATACCCCAGCACGTTGAAGATCATTTCATGAATTTGTCAAGAGGTGTCAGTGTTGTTGCTGATGTTTCCATGATGTGTGCTGAGAAAGAATTGTGTTTGTCTGAAAATAGGATACCCCCAAATCATCCCGAATCTAGAGGTTAAATCGGTTTCCCCATTCAGGATACATGGGGATGGGTCAATTTGGGGATCACCAAGGGATTCCATGCATTTTGACCCAAATCCTCTCGTTGATCATCATTTTCCCTCCCAGGAGAGCCACTTCACAAGACGTCTTGTCCCTTGGTGAGAGGGGAGCTGTTGGGAGCAATGGGGAGCTCCATATTCCCTGGGTTGGAGCGTTAAGAGCTACAAGCAAAGTTTCTCAACCACATGATCGTAGTCATTCGGTGATATTTACTTTAGTATGTTTTCATTTTTTCGGGATTTCAGCTTTCAATGGATTGGGTTAAGGACACATTTACAGAGAACCCAAGGGTTTTTGACCATCGGATATTGATAAGGAGGGTAAGCACTGTCCAATTGCTCCCTTTTTTGGATATCATGCTGAAATGTTCTGCAGCTGGATGATGGAAAGTCGCATGAACCATCCAGTCTGTACAGGATTTCTACTTTTGTGCCCCATTCTGTTGATCATTCATTTGACATCTGTAATCAACAGACATTGGTCCCTGGAAACAGCCTTGGTTTCGCTGAGGATAGCGTGGTACAGCACCGTGTGGTCACGGGACCTCTTGATTTGGTCCCTCGGCGCAAAAAACCGAGTGATAGCTATGGAAACCATTGCCTGTTTGTAGATGGTTTAGCAATGTTTACCATTTACCCATTAAAAACAATTGAAATGGTGATTTTAAATGGCTTTAAATGACCAGAGAGTGTGTTCATTTAATGATTTTGATATTGGTTGTTTCCAAGGTTTGCAAGTTTGTGGTTTGCAGCTGAACATGTGTGGGATGTTTTGTTGGCCTTTAGCAGATTTGGCCGGCCGCAATTTGCTTGTAACAAGGCACTTCTCCTAACTACAAGACTTCCTGCTATCATTCCTATTTCCTATGGTCATATAACTAGTGAAACCACATTCTACCCCTCCCATTTTAGCAAGTGAATTCTCCGTTTTGCCAAAGCCAAACTACGAGATTATACACAAGTGGTTATACCGCTGTACCACCACTTTGGCCATCTAATGCTGTTTTGCCTTGATCAAACAAGGACTCGGCTAGTAGTCTAGTTTTGACTTAAAGTATGCGTTGTAGTCCTGTTTTAATGCTTAAATCAGTGCAAATCAGGTTAATCTTCGATTTTAGCTAGTGAATCCTCCATTCTAGTCAGTTTTTACCTACTTAATCCTTGATTTTAGCTAGGTGTTCATTCTTCCATTTTAGTTGTCCTCCATTTTTATCCCTTGTTTTTGCCTTGATCAAAGCCTAGGACTTGGCTGTGGTTTTCCAGCCTCTTCATCTTTTGCGCCGACACCCAGCTCTGGTTCACCGTGGGCTGCAGCGTTTTGGGGGTGGCCACGACCCTCGTGCAGCCGCCTGGCGGGGCCAAGTGGCTTCCTTGTGGGGCTGGAAAAGGTAGGGCAAATATGCGGTAAATGGACAGTTGTATGAAATTGATATGGAAAATCATATGGCAATTCATGGACATCATATGTCGTGGAATCATATCAAATGGAGTTCATGGACATTTGGGATTTAGCCTCTGGTGATCAGCTCCATGGCTTGCTGGAAAATTGATTCACCCCGGATCAAGGCGCCGCTGCCAAGTCTTTCATTTCGCTCTGTCGGATGCGGTGCATCAACTGCCCGAGCGCTTCACCAAAAGCGTGTTGCACCTGGGCGACGTTAACGTCAACGGAACTGAAGGGAGGGTCCCTGCATGGTGTTTTAATGTGGATGTAGAAGAAACAAATACAGGTTTTGGCCAACGGAAATGGTGGTATAACCAAGGTATGTTAGAAAAAACACAATTTGTATGGGATTTTAACAAAACAATCATGATCATAGGAAATGTGATGGTATAAGCCAAGAATCAATGGTGATATTTTATAACGGTATAACTGTAACTGTAGAACCATTTATTCCATGGCATATAGTTTGCGTATGTGGATTTATTTGAATGTGCAAATAGGGATTTAACCATGATACGGAATGATACGGATGTATTTAACCAACAAAGTCATCGGGTGCTATAGAAATTATATTGGTTGTGGTAATGTGTTGGCGGGATTGTTTTTGGATACACAACCGGGTTTGGCAAATTCCGAGACCCCAAAACCACGGATTTATGATCTATGAATATGTGATGGTTTTGTGAAGTTGATTGTGTGGATTAGTTTTCTTGTGTAACATGTAATTAATATGAGTTCATGTATGTTCATGTGTATAATTCAATGATACGGGAGGGTTCTTAAATAGGGGGACCCCTTTCAATCCTCCAAATTATTTGTCGTGTTCAATAGGTAAGCAGCTGGTGAGATGGGGGAAATCGGACACTTCCAAGTTCAGTGGTTTATCAAATCACTTTCTGATTGACATCGTCATTTTGGTGTGTCTACCATAAACATCCATAAACCGATTTTCTGGTGCTGAATGGTAGTTGTGTGAGGCCACCGGGAGAGCTGACCATGTCAGTTTGTGGCGCGTTGATGAACCATGATTTTCAAGAAGAAAGTACAACAACAACTAACAACTTAATAACTATCAAACTCCGATCCTATTTTTTGGCAACCCCCGAAAAGATACCGAAAAGCGTTTCCAGGATGCTATTAAAATGATGTGTACTATTTCCAGGTTGGCCACTTTTCTATCTTTCTGGGCTTGCTATACTTGCAGATCCACTGGTGATGGGAGCTCTGTGCCTTGACCCAGGAGATATTCGCCGGAGGCCAAGCGGTCCTTTGCAAAGACGTGGAACTTGGTCATTCAGCATATGAGCCTTGGATGGAATTCGTTTGAATTTGTGGCTTATCCATTGCCATTCCGGAACAATATGGATCTCAATGGAAAGGCATGGAAAAGGTCAAGGGGATCCTAACATAGATCCACTGGTTCATCATGAGGTTCCACTGACTCGGTGTTGAAGTTGTGGTATGTTCTATCCCTGGAAGGATGACGCCTGGGGATTTCCATCGCGCAGGGTTGGAAATGATGGGCCCACGACAAGGTCAGCGACCATTGAGGGATCAACGAAGGTGGTAGCAGGAGTTTGTCCCTTCCGTTTCCCAGGTTTCAATGGATTAGTAGAGGAAATCGTGGTGTTAACAGAACTCAAAGGTCTAGAAGTCTAATAGTTAATCTGCAAAAAATGGATGAACATGGATAAAAATGGATGAACATGGAAACATGGTGGTAAATTTCCAAACTGGCCATAGTTTGCATAGTTTTTAGTTGGGTTCCAAAGAATCCACTTCTGCGCTGATGACTCACCAGACAACATCTCAGGACAAAGGAGCAGAAGATCAACGTGCGAGACTCAGGGGAGCTTTCCTATGACTACCTCTTTTCGGAGGACATCTGATGTGAACAGAAAAGAGTTGGAGGGTAGTTGCCTTTGTTTTTTCTCGCATTCTACTGGGACAAAAACAAAACAATAGCTAGATATAATTATATAATTATATATAATTAATATAATTAAGCAACCAGACAAAAAATGGTCTGTACATTTTCCCCTTGACATCCCTTTACCAGAAAAAACAAGTAGGTTTCCACATAATGTTTGTTTATTGTGCTGCAGGAGATGGGGATGATTCTGATACAAACCAGCTGGTTGCACATCAAGCACAGCCCACATGAGTCCACCACCATCCACCATCCACCAGCCTATTGCCTATGATGAAATATGGTGACCTGTGATGACACCTATGTGTTTTGGATGTGTCTTGTTACAATCTGTTGCCAGATGTTGCCAGATGATGTCAGATCATGCAATCAGCTATTATAAAGGTAAGCTGTTTTATAATTAGTTTGGCTACTGTTTCTGGTAGAGATGGCTTGGTAGAGTATCTCAAGTGAATATGGTAGGTATACTGCAAGTAACTTACTCTACAAGGGCCCTATTTATATACATAGAATCATCCTGAAAGTAGATAGAATATCACATTTTCAATAGCATTCCAATGTTTGTGAGTTTTTTTATTCTATCTTCTCCGGGATGACTATGTATATGTAGATAGATACTTCATGACTTCATGGTGTTGATAAACCAACTACTTCAACTTCCGCAGGAGCCCGAGCCGCCGGTCCTGTTCAACAAGGAGAACTGCTTGGAACGAGTGCCTTGGGCGAGACTTTTGGGGCGGAGGGGGGCTCGAGAGCTGTTGAGTTCCCTGGTGAAAAATGTCACTCGCGAAGCCATGGCCAATGGTTGGGATGACTTTCCACAGCTAAGTTCAATAACCAGAGGGTCCGAAGCATGAATTGCTCTATGACTGGGGGGGGTTCTCAAGTCATCTCAGGGTCATCCAGTTGGTCATGAAGATCATGCTGAAAGGTCCGAAGAGGTTGAATCTGCACCGTTTGCACTTTCAAATATGATTCTAATGTATACCAGGTTGCAACGGCACCTTCGAATCTTCTTGGATTTTTATCGGTGGTGGTTTCCTGTTTTCTCATGAAGTTCTATCCACAGAACCCTGGGTCCTCATGGTTTCGGGATACATCTGACCAGGGGCCTCCCACCGAGCTGATTGGGCTTGAGGCAAGCAAGCATTACTGCAACATGTCGGACACCCGAGTGGCCCGGTTGCAAGCTGCGCTTTTTTGGGCGGTGCTCCAGTTGTACCAAGCACCAAATGGCATGGTCACCATCTAGTGAGCACTACTTGTACCGCAGGAACGAAAGAAAACCCTGATGTCAATAGGAGTTGAGGATAGTGGAAAATAAGCTGATCGTTCCATGGTGTGTCGTTCTTGCATGGTTTTCGTATCATTCTCCTCAGGGTAGATCATGTTCTGTTCCTACTTTGAGCTGTTGACTCGCATGTTAGTTGTCACAAAGCTACAACACTGGGGAGAGATCTCACAGAAGGTCCAGAAACCTGACAAGCGGGATATTTCGAGACAGTTCGAGACATTAGCACTTGCTTCATCTTGCTTCTATTCTGATCTATTCAATGATTGTTCGTTGCACCAGTATGGGCCATATGAGAATGGGTCAAGAGATGTCAAGAGTTAGCAGGGCACAACAGATGCGGATCATTCCGCGACCTGACATCAGGAGTGGCCGGCCAACAAGGAGTTGCAATGGCGCTTCCTGGCGCTCTCCCGAGGCAGATCGGAGCCGCAAATTAGTTTCGGATTTTTCAGTTTTGGACGTTGATGCGGCGTATAAATCAGCAATTCCAGGATGCCATAATGGGACAATATTGGGATAGAACTAGAACATACTAGAACTATCCAAGTTGAAAATATTTTGATCTATCCGGTGGTGAATCTGTTCGGAGCTGTTGGGAGCAACAATGTGTCCATATTCCCCAATATCGGGAGCCAATGAGAGACAAGCAAAGTTTCCCAGTCACTTGGTAGTTGTGTTCACTTACCCTCTAGTTATGACTAACATAGCCATGACAAATTGCTAATTTTGGATTATTTTCCCAGCTAGAAACCTCCATTTATTGGGGATTTTCCATGGCTATGTTAAATAACCAGAGAGTATCAGCGAGTATATAAGCTGAATGTTGAGTACCAGGGCAAGGAATGTGGTTGAGCCATACGGTGACTTGGGGCGATCTGATCGTCTATAAAATCAACTAAAATCATATTACATCATCATCCTTTACATCATTTGGTATGGATATATATATATACAATGTAGAAAACCCATTGCTTCCCTACAAAAATGATGTACAAGTGGTGGGTGTTTCGAGGAAGGTAACAACCATGAAGAATGCCACGATATCAAATGGCTCTAATTTGGTAAACTCACTAATCAATAATCCCACTATCACCATTTCCATGGGCGCTATAAACCATCCAACATATTATATATAGATTTGTTCTTGCGTTTACCGCAATATTTCATGATTTGGGGTATAGATAATATGGTGAACCCAACAATGATTTACCCTCTGGTAAACTAACATAACTATGGAAAATCACAATTTTTCATGGGAAAATCAACCATAAATAGTAATTTTCTTTCATATGTTTTCATCCAAAAGGTGCCCCCCAACTCCCGAGCTTCACCGCTAGGGCTGGGTTTGCCCATGCCGCGGCCCTATCGACCGCCCTATCTGCCGGGCCTCACCGCTCTGATCCCGCACTTCGAGGTGGGGTCCCATTGGCCCATTGCGGGGTGCAGTTGGGATGACTTTCATGGGGTATAACCATGGGTTTTCAACCTAAGTTGGGAGATGACCCCAATACACCCCAATAACATCCTGGAACTACAGTTGAGTTGAGTAACTACAGGATAGTTGGGATATCAGATGATATAACCCCTCTAACTACAGTGATATTATATTGTATATATCAATCCACTTACAGCTGGAACTGCACCCCGAAGTAGTGCCATTCTCATGGTTTTCAGCAAGAGATGGATTTACTGAGGCACAGCAATCGAGATTTTCCAATAGAAGATGGGGAGATACCCTGCATGAAAAGTTTCTCAAGCTGTTCTCCAAGCTGTGTAAAGGGGGAGAAAGCCTACACATGTTGGATGATAGGCAATAAAGATAAAGGTGGAAATTCGGAATTAGCCAAAAAAAGAAATGCTACAATTTGCGTACAATAGCTTCATGCATTAACAATTCCAAAGGAGGTATGATACTGCTTGGTTGTTTTGGAGAAGAATGATTAAGTATATTCTATTTTCCATGCCGAAAATTGGGACGATTTTCTCCTCAAGTGACCTCCATATTCTCGGGATGGGTGGCCAGCTTAACCCCAAACATATAGAAGATTTTGCCATATTTTGCCATTGTAAAACTTATTTAATGACAATTTGTATACTCAACAATCAGCATTCAGCATCAATCAACATCCGTCAACATGCTTCAACCAAAGGGAAACCCATCTTCGTTCAAAACCTGAAGATTACTCTCTGGTAAACCTACAAAATCGACCCTGGAAATCGCCAAGTTGTTGTAGTTTCACTCATCTTCCAACCCTGGTTCCAACCGTGGCTCTCGCCCCGGGCGCGCCAGGAACCCATTTTGCTTCAGCCGGAGGATTTGTACAGCGAGGCACCGGTTTGATCACCCGACAACCAATGGGTTAGGTGGTGAGTAAACGGCCCATTTCCGGAGAATTCATGGTTAATCATGGATATTTTGATTATTTAGTAATTAATGGGGTTGAAGGGATACCTTCCGGTGCCATCAAACGTGGCTGTCTGGAAAATCCCCGAACTACATGAAGGTTTGAATGGAAAAGCATCTATGATTGGTGGATTTGCCAGCTAGCCACTTGACTACCGGAGGGTAAGTCTGATGAATGTGGGGATATGGTAAAATTACAGTAAACTAAATGGATGGTAGTGTGATACATGTATTACTGAATATTACTGACAATTTTTGGAAAACCGGTTTTATGATTGCGTTTAGACTTTTGTTTTTCACGACCTGATGTTTACTACACATTATTATCAAACAAAAATAATGAAATTGAACTACTGGATACTAGTGGCTTGTTTTTTGTTCTGCCATGGTCATGGGGATATAGAATATCCAGCAAACAAATCAAATACCCATTGAAAACTGAGGAAGAGTTGGTTGATTTGAACATGTTGGGAACCACCATGAATCCACTGGTCAATCATGATTTTCCCTATCAGTTGCGGGTAGACCACATGTTTGGACCAAGTGATTTCATGGTTTAGATGTGTTTCTTTTCATTTTCATGAGAGGATATTGCTATCCTTGTACGAGTATCCTCTAGGAAATCAGGGGAGTTAACACCCCTGGAAGGCATGTGCTTTCTAGAGAATTCTCGGAGAAACATTTGGGAAACATTGAAATGTGTCCGCCCGATCCTTCTAGAAAACCTGTTTTTCATGATTCTGGAAGACTTCAAACTTGTCAGGCCCTAATTTTCTCTGGAACGGATTTTGCGGATTTTGCGGACCATTTTTGCATCTCAGACTCTGATTTTCTAGTGGTCCCTGATTTTCTAGTGAAAACATTTGTGAGGCCAAGTAATTCTTTGCTATAGAAGATATTGATACTTTAATAATCCTTCCCACAGCATTACCTTTTTTTCATAATTCCTTTTTTCAGAAAAAACTGAAAAAAACTAGAAACCATTATTTTCAGATAGATCGAGGGGAGGGGGCCATCTGTCTCAAAATAATATTTTTTTTTTCAATTTTTTTAGGTTTTTCAATTTTCGGTCCTCGGAAAGCGTTTCGGAGCCGTTCGGAATGGCTTTCTAGAAAAGGCATGGCTTTCTAGAAAGGGCATTGCTTTCTCGAGAGGGCATTGTTTTCTAGCAAGGGCATGGCTTTCTAGAAAGGGCATTGTTTTCTGGAAAGGGCAATGCTCTGGAAAAGGCATGGTTTTCTAGAAAGGGCAGTGTTTTCTAGAAAGGGCAATGCTTTCTAGAAAGGACATGGCGTTCAAGAAAGGGCATCGTTTTCCAAAAAAGGTGTTGTTCTCTGGCCCTGAGGATCGAAGTAGACAAATAGTGCAGTATCGGCAAAGTAGGTCTCACAAGGGTACTTTTCTGACAATACCCAAAAACATACACTTATGGGATTTATATCGGAATTTTATCGGATTTTCTTGGGTTTTCCTGGATGTCTGGGCAACAGCAGTTGCAAATGACCCAACATGTCAAAACTATTCAAAACTTGTCAGGATCTACTTTTCGAGTTGCGCTTGACAGACCGTGACAAACCCGTGACACCCCGTGACGAATACATATTTTTCTTATTAAAAATGCTGACTTATCGGAAAATGGCCGTGACAACCCGTGACAGCCCCTTCAAAGCCAAATCTTCATGGATAGACTAGAAACACCCAGCTTTGAGATTCTTGATATCGCCCTGAGTCTAACTCCCAAATTTGTCGGAAAAAATCAGTTCCGTTAAGTATGGGAATTTGGCACTTGCCAGTTTTTAACCCCAAAGTAGTCAAAAAACAGCTACTTTCTGATAAGTGACATTATAGCACCATCTTATGATCCTCAGGGTGGAAAGGCAAGGTTTTCNAACCCCAAAGTAGTCAAAAAACAGCTACTTTCTGATAAGTGACATTATAGCACCATCTTATGATCCTCAGGGTGGAAAGGCAAGGTTTTCTGAAAAAAAAAAACAGAGATAGACAGAGTATGAAAGAGGTTCGTTCATAATCGTTCCTTTTTTTTTCGAGAATTCATGGACACTATCAAACGGGGGTGGCTGGAACGCCTGCTGAGCCTGGATTGATGCGAGGCACCGTGATGGAAAAATCAAGCGAATCGAATTTTTCGAATTATTCGAAGCTGCTTTGGTCATAGGGGGTTCAAAAAAACAAGCCGACAAGAAACCTCTAGAAAAACTCAAGTATGCTGTCGGAGATGGAAAAGAAAAAATCATCTTCCGCATGTTGGAAAACATCCAAACGGTTAGCCCTCTC
>BGPT01000354.1:200063-249921 GCA_003297045.1 Symbiodinium sp. clade C Y103 | reverse complement strand
GATTCCTTTTTTCTAGGGACTGTAATTTTGAAACCTGCATTTTCTGATAGAAAAATAGGGGTCCCAACATCCAGGGGGTAATTCGTAAGGGGATATATTGCTAATATACAAAGTACATCAAAGTACTTCCTAGCTAAACAAAAATACACTGATATAGATGTGTCTAGCTGGAGCATCATCCCACTTAGTAACTGGTTAGGAACCCTGGAAAGTAAGTCACCCACCTGGATTATCCCACTTATAAGTAGGTTACAACCCAACGACCGCACCTACTTCCAGGAGCCGTGGGGTGATCTATCCAATTATTCTTCCATTATTCTACCATGATTCTTGCATTATTCTTCTATTGCTATTCTATTATTGTGCTATTTTCTTTATATAGTTGACCTATCAAAATAGTTTTATATACCCATCAATAGTTGATTTCTAAACCCCATTACTGTAGCCAAAAAAATGGTCATGAAACCATGCAACAATTGGAGTGATAAACCCCATTCATATAGCAAGATATCCGGTAGCTGGGAGCCATGAGCATTGCCGCCCGAGGATTCGGGTGAGTCCAGAGACTTGGGGCACCTGATGGATTACCTCCGCATCAAATACGTGGCCTGGCATCGGCTGTGACGACGACTGAACGGCTTCAGGTGGTTGGTTGAGTTTACATACATGTTTTTTTTTCTATCAAAATCCAAGGTATTGTTATTGGCTTGACCATCAAAATCCAAGGACCAAGGATACATTTTTCTATCAAAATCCAAGGTATTGCTATTGGCTTGACCATCAANGGCTTGACCATCAAAATCCAAGGACCAAGGATACATTTTTCTATCAAAATCCAAGGTATTGCTATTGGCTTGACCATCAAAATCCAAGGTTCCATTGTTCTATCAAAATCAAAGGTATTGTTATTGGCTTGACCATCAAAATCCAAGGACCAAGGATACATTTTTCTATCAAAATCCAAGGTATTGCTATTGGCTTGACCATCAAAATCCAAGGTTCCATTGTTCTATCAAAATCCAAGGTATTGTTATTGGCTTGACCATCAAAATCCAAGGATACATTTTTCTATCAAAATCCAAGGTATTGCTATTGGCTTGACCATCAAAATCCAAGGTTCCATTGTTCTATCAAAATCCAAGGTATTGTTATTGGCTTGACCATCAAAATCCAAGGTTCCATTGTTCTATCAAAATCCAAGGTATTGTTATTGGCTTGACCATCAAAATCCAAGGATACATTTTTCTATCAAAANCTTGACCATCAAAATCCAAGGTTCCATTGTTCTATCAAAATCCAAGGTATTGTTATTGGCTTGACCATCAAAATCCAAGGATACATTTTTCTATCAAAAGCCAAGGTATTGTTATTGGCTTGACCATCAAAATCCAAGGATACATTTTTCTATCAAAATCCAAGGTATTTGGGATGTTGATCGAAGTTGATCATGTGTTTTTTATTGCCTAGAAACCGCCAACCACCAATATAGTTTGGCCGGGAAAACCGGCAGGGTGAAGATGGTCAAGTTCCACGGTTTGTTTTCCAAGTTGTTTTTTGGGGGGGATGGGAAGGCTCAATCCCTATGCTTCATGAAGCAAAGATCATGTTTGGATACTGTACCCATGGCATGTGATGGATGATCATACCCCACATCCATATTCCATGCAACTTGACCATGGCACAAATGAATAATTCCAAGACCCAAATTACCAACCGATCTAATTCAGAAGTATGGGCATTCAAGCTGTATCATACGTATGTCCTTGATAATCGGGTACCCCCCCCCCAAAAAATAAAGAATGATGGTTTATCATGATTCTATCCATTCAACTTGACATGATTGGGAGCACACCTCCAAGTGTACAAGTTTTTAATATGCACCCACGCATTTTGGCTTGATATTCCCAGTTGCGGTGGATTAACATGTGACATCTCCATGTCATATCTACACTGGCATGTCATATCTAGTCACATACATCTGAATTATATGTCCCTTATGGTTTCCAGTGACTAAGTAGCTTCGGAACAGCTGGCCAATCAGTTTCTCAAGTTTCTATAACCAATAAGATGGCGTTACTTGGAGAATCATCCCACCACTCGTAACTGGTTCATAAACATATCGCCCATATAATATAGATATGGAATAACCCCGCTTAGGGGACTTACTAACTAGGGTTATGAACCACTTCATATGGGGATGGGTCAAAACCTATGAATTTTTCCATTTCTAGATGGGATGAACATCCATGAATCCCAGCTATTTTGATGTGAACAGAAGGTACCAAGGGTTTGACTTATCCCCATATTGTTTCCGCCGCAGATGGATGAATTCAAGAACTTAGCGCAGAACTGGTCCGTGCCTGGCGGCATTCGCAACTGGTCCCGCTACAACCCGCAGCAGTGGAAGGTGCGGCAGGGGGTGCGTTGCGGTGGGTACTGGGATGTGTTGTATTCATGCATGAAAAGCCCTAGAAACCAGTTATACATAGCCCCTGAAATGGGGTGATCATTCCGTAAATGGGCTGACTTGCTGACTCAAAGCTGGTATTTCCGGCCATAACTGTAGAGATAGGTAAGTTGAGGTTTACCTTGGTTTATCGGATGAATTTCAGGGGTTTATGGTAGATACATATCATGATATATCGAATGTTCTAGTGAATGGGGTATGAAACATACATGGAGCGCGAATTGGATGGGTCCAGTGGTTTCTTTGATACTGAGGCCATGATCTTTTGAGGTCATCCCAGGGTCTCCCCTTGTGCAGGAGACCTGCATTTGGGCGTCCATGCGCTTGCAGACCCTATGGCGCACCGTGGCGGGTATCTGCAAGCAGCTCGGTGGCGGTTTCAACCAGAAAACATGGGGATGCTATGGGGATGTATTATGGACATCATGGGATTTAATGTGTACTAATATGTTGTAATGGAATACATTGCCAACAAGAATCCATGAAATGATGAAATATAGTTAACCGTGATGATTTTGGGGGAATAACCAGTGGGATACAGTACCCGGTGATGAGTGGATGGAGCTGTTCCCAAATGGGGAGCCTTGCCCACCCCTGCGCCCAGCCAGGGAGCTACTATCGTTTCACAAATAGGGAAATCAGGGAAATCCTGAGTGAAGATACCCTCTGGTAAACTAACATAACTGTCGAAAATTACAATTTTTTAAGGGAAAATCCACTATAAATGACAATTTTCAATAGCTATGTTAGTTTACTAGAGGGTAAATACTCAAAACACTGGGTGATTTCAACATGTTTCAAACCTGTTCAACCTTGTTCGTTTGGGGTCCTTGCCGCCCCTGCCTGCAAGGATGATTGTCTAGATGTTGAGTAGAACATCGACCTAAAAGCAACTTTTGGCATGGATCCTATGTCTGGTTTCTGATTTGGTTGTTTGCAATAGTCAGTTTCTTTCGCACGAATTTGTGTCGTCTGACGTCTGACTCTTTATAGTTTCCTGAACCCCCCTGCAAAGTTCTCAGAGTAAGCTTTCCTTTCGAAATCGAGCTGAAACTAGAAACCATGGCCAGCACGAGCCATTCTTGTGTTCCGGATTAAATTTTCTGTGTGTCATCCCTAGCACAATGAGGTCTGATTCTGCATGTTGTTCAGATTTTCTCGCTGGATATCGACTGACTGTCTATGTTTGAAGGTACATCCCCTCTCAAAAAGTGATCATACCTTCCTCCAACTATGACATACTCCAGAAATCATATACCACTAAAATCCACTAAACAAGTCCATCAGACTCGTCACAAACATGGCACGGCATTCGGGGCCACTGCAGATACCACGATGCATTGGTACTTCATCATGAACTTCAAGGAACGAATTCCAGCGGATTGCTTTGGAATCGAGTCACTTTGTCATAATGCTGTTCCTGGGTATGGGTTGGCTGTAGGTGGCATGGGGAGTGGTTGCGAGGGAAGGTTGCTGGGAAACCTTTGCTATCTGGTTGGGAAGTTTTGACTATACTGAGACTATACAGCGATACTGGAGAAATAGCCTTACAGTGATGACGTGACCCATAGCATGGTCTTTCCATCTCTTGAAACAGGCTGGCCACAATTGTTCCCACAGTGATTGTGATTTGATTCATTTGATTTATTTGATTGGTGGTATCAGAATAACAATGTTCATTCCGATGATTGTATGGGATGATGGGTGAATCGACTATATACTAACTCAAGGATCAAGGATTGCTGGAGAGGCAGCAAACTCTGCAGATAATGACTTTGCAGCAGTGTTTTTTTACACCTTTCCCAACGCGTATGTCAGCATTGCACCATGGCATGACTCACCAAGGAAGACACGAGTGATGTGCTCCTCGACTGAATTGCGTGAGGTCGCCGGTTTTGCCGATGACTATCTTCAATCAGCGCTCTGTAGTGTAAAACTCCAATTATATGGATATTTCAGCCAAAGAAGTATGGATGTAAACACAATAAACCTTGGACCTGTATGGTGTGTACAAAATCTTCAATTTTCTCAGAAGAGCTTCGAACCTGTCAGAGGCATTTGGTCGCACTGATCCAGATCAAAGTTGGCATGTTTCCTTGTGTTCCTGGACCCAACTTGCAAGACATTGTCAAGCGAGATAATGTTGCTACTACATGAAGACAATTGTTATTATAAATGTAAATTAACTGTTATTAACATATTTATATTAATTACCTATAATATTGGCTGTTTATATCATACATACACAATCCCCTTCTGCCTTGTGTGCTGAAGGCTTGTTGAACATTCACGCTCATGTGCCCCTCCTGCATTGTCCCCTTCCGAGGTTTCGATGTCTTGTTTCGATGCAATTGTCTGGCCCTCAGCCGGCACCGCTCGGTGAGTGAACCGATGGGCGGTTGGTCGCAAAAATGATCGCAGACCCTATGGGAAACATAGAAAAAGATGTGGAAAACCCATGACTTCCCTAGGAAAGGATCTACAAGTGGTGCTGTCAAGCCATTTGTTTCACTGAGGATTATGATATCCAGAAAGGTTTAATGTCCATGCACAAGCTAATTTTCATGTAAGATCACGCAATGATAGTGGTTGCCAATGCCAGACTGTATCAGAGATGGGAACTGGGCCATAAAGATCATGAAGTGAAGCCTACCAACCCCAGAACAGATGCCGAAGAGTCGGAAACGTGGAAGAAATATAAGTGTAATCGAACTGCTGAACTACCATGCTGGTTTGACACTTTTCGGCAACTTTTTGAGATTTCTATCACTGGTCTTTTGGATCCATTTCTTGTAGGTTTCTGACACAGGCACGTGACAAAAAATTGAGTGTAGGCTGATTATTGGAGGAACGGCTTTCCTGAATCACTAACGTGACTTGTAATGGGACTAATCACTGAAGAAATTAACACATATCATATAGCCAACGAATCACTCTTTCTATGTGTGAGGCGTGAGGTCACCCTTTTCATAATCCTGCTCCAATGTTAATTCGCGCGTGAGCTTGCTTGGGAAGCGCTGCCGCTAGGTATGCATTCTCCACATCTGTGCAGCGAGAACAGGTGAATGAGATGTGACTTGGCAGGTGGCGCCTGGGTGGTTTGGGGTTCCACAAGTCTTGAGAGTTCCCATGGTTTTGCAGTGTATAGATTTGCTTGCAACGTTTGTTTGGGCTAGATCCCCATGATTGTTCATGAAATCATTCTGTGTGTTGACCACCTTTCCATTTGTTGCTGTTCAACTCTCCATGTGTCATGGTCGAATAAAATATGCTTTGTTTATGAGTCATATAATATATTCTACTATATTCTGATTTATTGGTGAAATCCCATTTGTTTATCCCAGTCCAATCAGCTTTCTCACGGTTCAATCTCCATGTGTTCCTTCTTGAACCTCCATGACTCTCACATTCCCTCAGAGAAATCCTCCATTTTTGGCCGGATTTGGGCACCATTCTTCAACGTTCAGATGGTCCCCGTGGTCGGGGCCCGTGGGCGTGGCCGTGCTGAGGCTGGAGCGTTTCCCGTTGAATCTGAAAGTGGCCTACATCGATCACGGCGGCGTCGGCGAGCGGCGCGGTGAGCCGGGCCCAGGGCGACCGGATGTGCCTTGGAGAGGCAGTGAGCTAGGGGGCGGTCACTGCTGCTTTGTGTATCTAGAGTTGATTCTATAAGAAACAAGAATAAGCAAACATAGCCACTACAATATACAGTATACACATGATAATGATAATTATGTTCAATACTACTATCTAAGAATAAGCAATGATCATGTAAATGAAAATCATGATAATAGTAATGATATACAATCTGGTAAGTTAACGTAGCAAATGGCAAAATCCATGAACATCACCATTTTTTGGTTTGGTAAATCATCATGTTTATCATCTATAACTGTTAAACTTGAAATTTTCCATATAGCTATGTTCAATAACCAGAGGGTAGCTATATCAACTATAACGATGTGCCATGCCATGGTCAAGAGTTATATGATATATACACATGGCAAGGAACCCCAATGAGCGTAGGATGACCATGTCCTTACCCATATACCATGTTTGCTCAAACACCAAGCAGCCAATGTTTGGCCAAAGCCTGGGGGTTTCGTTGGTTCCAGAATCTGAGTTTACCGCAACTGGTAGTGACCGACAGTCTGTTATTGAACATCATCATGTTTAATAGGCAAAATCATCGTACTATGGTAGGGCCGTGGCTTGCATGGCTATCTTGAACTACCGGAGGGTGAACTTCAGATGATCTGAACCAAGTCAAAGTAGTTGCGAGTTGCTTTTGGGAGGACTGGTACTTCCCTCAACTATTAGAATATGGTCTTGTAACTTCTTGGAACCCGATTGTGATCCTGACTTTAGGTCTTGACACACCACAGTGATATGCGGTCAACGAAATCTTGATCGATGCAGAATCAAATAATATTGGGGGGTTACATATTTGGGTTTCAGATTCTACGGAGGAGATTTGGTACTTGGCACATCGATAACCCAATATAATCCTTCAAAAATGGTCCCATATAATACATTATAATACTGTATCTGGTGTTTGAAAACGGAGGAGATTTGGTACTTGACACAGAGTTTCAAGGGTCGACGGCTTCTTGCGGCGGTGGAAACTTAGTGAATTTCTGCCCTCACCAAAGCCTGAACAAATGGAAGATCCCTTGAGTTTCTACATGTTTGATGTCAAATATACCAATCATCCAATATCCTGTTGATGAAATGATTTTGTTTAATTGATGTTTTTCATATCTGCGAATAAAATCATGTTGTCGACACTTTCACCGTTTGTATAGCATGTGTTCAATTATCCTGTCCGATATCCTGCTTCATGATTGTAAAATATTGTTCTGTTTTTCCACAGGTTGATGTTACCCTTTGGTGTCATGAAACATGGCGTGCTGGAAAATGGCCCATTTATAGATGATTTTCCCGATTCAATGTCCATAAATTGGGTATCTCCCACAACAAATTCCCTCCTTTGTTCGAATCCACTCCCAGGCAATACATCCGCAGCAACGTCGGAGATATTACAGCTGTCTCATCGACCGAACATGCAAGAAGGCAGCGGCGTAACGTTTTTTTTCGCGTTTCAGAAGGTATGTAACTTGTAACGTTTAGAGATAGGCATCTCTATATCTAGTGAGGTAAATACAATTGTTTATGCATTGATCCTTGATTATATAATTATATGATATGTATACTGCTATGTGGCTATGTGGTGTGAATATAGAGTAGATATGGTTGTTTGGAGTACACAGCAGCACCCAAGGTCATTATCCAGTTGTGGGGTCAATGGTGTTCAGCAACCATGTGAATATGGACCAATGGAGGTTTCCTAAAATCGGGGCACCCCAATAGCTGGAACATCCGGATTGAACATGAGTGATTTGGGGGTATACATGTTTTAGGAAACCCCCATATTACTGTAATATGAGGTATGTTATGTATACATTCCCAATGAATGGTTCGATGTTTGTTTCCAATACTTTACGCTTGTGCGCAGATGACATGTGTACTTTAATCTCGTCACATATTATCATAGACATGGGCACAGGTCAGTCCGAACCCAATATTTGTCAAAACAATTGGGTGAGCGTCCCAACCAAGACGATTCTGTTGGTGTTTGTCAGGTTTTGAGTCACATGTGTTTGTTTGAAAACAAGGGATTACCCTCTGGTAAACTACCATAGCTATTGAAAATGGCCATTGATAGTGGTTTTCTCCCATTAAGAAATGGTAATTTTCCATAGTTATGTTAGTTCACCAGAGGGTAATCACCAATAGATGGGCCAGGCCAAGAACTCGGACTCAGCGTTCCGGCTGCCGTTGTGTCCCGGCCGTCAGTTTTCAGGTGTTGACGATGGGGTGGAGAGACAAAGAAGCGGACAACATGAAGGTTTTTGATGTTACAAGTATGGAACATGAATGTTTCTAGCGGGGAAAATCATGGAACATACATGTTCTAATTGGAACATGTGGGAACATATAGTGGTGAAAAATACAGGTTTATAGCTGCGAATATGGAGGTTTAGTTCGCTGGGAAAAAACAAATGGGAAAAAAAGAAATGGAACAAACAATGAAAAAACATCGAACTATAAATGATTTTCCAGCAAACCATGCTCGATTACTGGAATTTATTGGAGGGTATACTCTCATTCCCTGAAGTGGGTGTTGGATATGATCATGAGGTCACGCAATCCCTTTTTTGTTGCTTTGTGTCTTCTGCAGAGTTTGGCTGAGTCGGCTGAAACCAATATCAAAAACGTTGTGTGCAGGTTTGATAGGCTATTTCAATTTACAGGGAATCCACTCCCCTCCATTTTCTACAATAAATCATATAAATCGATGTAGAAAAGGATGAAGATCCATGGCTATTGATAGATCTTCCTTTCCAGGTTCACCATGTTTCACCGACAGGCCACCGGCCATCCTCAGGTACAGAATTGAACTCCCCGGCTATCCCATCCTGAGTGATGGGAAGGCCGACAATCAGATGCTTGGTATGTCCTTTAATGTTGCCAAAGCTGGGTATACCGCATTCATCAGCCTGTGGGTTACCCGAGAAGTATTTATGTTGTCTTAGTCCCTGATGTTTGAACAAAACAAAGCAGCGGAGCTGAAAACCAGAGTTCCAACAATGCTTCCCGAATCGGCATGAAAGATATTCCAACTGCCAGATATGTCTGGAATGGGTGGCTCAACTTTACTTTTCTGAGAATGTACTGTACAAGCACGCAAGTTGTTTCAACCTTTGGTCTTACAGTACCTGAAGTTTCACCTGTTTTTCTTGAATCACTTTTTGTTGTTTCTTCTTCTTGCTTCTCTTTTTTACTGTTTCTTTCATGTCTCGTGATTCATACATGTTTCCATGATTGATCACCACCCACGTTTTCTTGCTTCGCCATTTCATGTGACGCTGTAAAATGTGGCTCAACATCATACCATATCATCCCCCTTTTTCAAGATTTGCATGATCAAAACTCCTAAGGTCCTGCCTCCCAGCCCAAACCTTGTTTGAGACAGCGAATTCCAAACTTACTGGTGCTAAACGTAGGGAATGGGGTTTCATGACCTATAATAACCATTAAGTTTATCATGCCAGCAACCCCCATTCCCTACGTTTCAGCACCAGTAAAGGCCCCGAATCCGATCTCCAGACATCCAGGAATCACGCCTTGCCTTTCTCCCGTGGGACCATCACGCAATGTGTGGATGCAAATCAAGGCACGGCTTCGGCAGGGTTGTTCCTGTGTTGACCAAGGATTTTTGATCATGGTCAACACATTTTTTGATTAATGGTTCCATTTCTTCTGGGATCAATATTGACATTATGAGATGATCAATATTTATAGAAAACAAATATGGGGATGCTATGGGGTCAAAACCTATTATATATCATATTCTTGGAAATAACAATCCATTAACCAGCTATTATAGGGTACACAGGGCAATTACCAGGGTTTTGAGCCATAACCAATGGTCAACAAGATGAGAATAATCTGCAGCAGAGATGGAAGCTGACTATCTGACATGATGGGTCAAACATAGTGATGCTTCCCTCAAACACTTGGACCATGTGTGATGCCCGCACAGGAATGGTGAAAAACAAGAGCTGACATTAGATTGAACATCATTTAGCCAAAAAACATCAACACACTACCCTCTGGTAAACTAACATAGCTATGGAAAATCCACACGTTTATGAGAAAATCAACTACTTCAATGGCCATTTTTTTGAATTACCAGAGGGTATATGATAAAGTACACACTATCAGTCACTCAGGATCTGTTTTTCCCCCTCACCGGAGTTGTTGAAGAACTGGCCCGATCCGTCACGAGGCGCCTACTTCGAACAGATGTTGCTCTTGCCCTCGGCCCTCGGGGAGTTCCGCTGGAACGCCAAGCAGAGTCACGGCTGGAACTGGCCACCCGGGAGGCGTCCCAGGTTCCGAAACCGACCATTTCATGGGGGTTCCATGAGGACAATGTTTAGTAAAGAACTGGTAAACCATCCCTACTTTTACCATGAATGGGAGTATGAACTATCAAGCTATAGGGGTAGTTTAGGACATTTACTAAGATTACATGAGGATTACGTGGGAATTATGGTAGGATTATCAGGGGATCTTTTTTCAGGGTGATATAATCGAAAGAACCCGTGGTGATATTTTTGTTTATCACCAGCAATATGAGGAATGGCGTTGTTTAGAAATGGGATATGCCGTGTGTTTCCTCAAAATAATCGTTTCAGAGGGAAACTGATGATAAACTAAGCCAATTTTTGGGTACCTTCTTTTTGATGCGTGTGGTCCTGCAATTCCTTTGGAGGATGACCATGCGGTACTCCAACTATGTTCATGCACCTTGTTGTCAAAAAATAGACATGTTGGGAAAAGCAGTTGGGTGTGTCTGAAAATGGGGTATACTCCCAATTGTGGCTATTTAATGGGGATAATGCCTTTCTTCACCAGTGGATTAGGAATACAGTATTTTCAGAACCCATTTGATTTCCTGAATCCATATCATACCAAGTCTCAGAGAGGTGTCAGATTGTCTCAGGATCGTGGGCTTCCCAGAGCACATCACCAGTTGCTGGGATTCAGTAGTCACCCCTCAAGATGCAAAGGGCTCATGGGGCTATGGTTTTTCTTTGGATGGCCGGGATGACATGGATCCCATCGCCAGAAACACAACGGTTGCTGATGGTATGCCGCTTGTTGGGTTCAAAGAACATCTCAAATAAGCCAGGCAGGGAAAATAAGCCACTAGCCTCTGGTAAACTAACAGTTTGCGAGCTTGAAAATGGCCATTGAAATGGTGGATTTTCCCATTCATAGCATGGTGCTTTTTCCATAGTTATGTAACAGTTTACCAGAGGGTAAATCCATTAACTCACCATTTATCTTATTAATCCCATAGAAATCCCATTTAAATCACCATTAAATCACCATTAAATTGCCATGTTGGTTTACCAGAGGGTATATAGTAATCAATCAACTGGGCTGTTTTGAACGGCTTAGTTTGGCCGGCCAACGGCAAGGTGAGTTTGTTGTTCCCATGGGGGGATGATCATGGATGGATCGAGATTGGGATGAATCCATTGTGTTAGGATTCCCATGAAATGGGATGGATGACCATTTCCTATTAATCTTCATCAATGTTCATCATGATTAATATATATGTATATATATAACATTATATAACTATATAACTATATAACTATAAATATGATATAATATACATATACGTGTATATATAACTTGAAGATCTTATTCCCTTGTGTTGACCATGGCACATATGGGTCTACCTGAAATTGGGAGATCCCCTTTGTTTATCGGGCGGCACCTCGCTTCGGCCGCCTCGTTTTTTCTCGCTTCGGCCGCCTCGTTTTTTCTCGCTTCGGCCGCCTGTATAGGTCCACGGTAGGAGCAACATGGCACAGTGGAGAACTTCCCTTCCTCCCTTGCTTTTAAACCCTACAGCCGCCTAAATATAGACCCTCAAAGGCTTAGGACNCTTCCCCCTAACCCCCCCCCCCGCTCCCCCCCCCCAACCCCCTTTCCTCCCCCCCCTTCTTCCCCATTTGTCAACCCTCAAAAAAGGTTAAATATCCAAGAGCTAAACAATCATCGTCAACATGTGAACTTCCCAACCTAACACAAGAAGCCCTGCTTCCCCCTAACCCACCCCACCCTTCCCCACCCTTCCCACACCCCCTTCCCCCTAAATAATAAACCCTAAAAGGCTCTAAACATAGTCTATATCCATAGTCATGTTCTCTGCGGTGGCCAAAGTGAGTTGATTTTGGTGCGGTGGCCAAAGTGAGTTAAAAATAGGTGGCCAAANTATCCATAGTCATGTTCTCTGCGGTGGCCAAAGTGAGTTGATTTTGGTGCGGTGGCCAAAGTGAGTTAAAAATAGGTGGCCAAAGTGAGTCCCTAACCTTGTTTATCATCCAAGTCATTGATCGATTTTCAGGCAGGTTCCCGAATTGTGAAAAGGGCAACCCCAAGTTTGAGACACCAAGTATACCCTCCGGTAATCAAATGTGGCGTGCTGGAAAATCCACCATTTATAGACAATTGTCCCAGCTAGAAACCTCCATTGATAGAGGATTTTCCAGCCAGCCACGTTTGATTGCCGGAGGGTAAGACTGGTTTGTGTGCTGATAAATGACGCTCAATGTTTGGCCATGGACAAATTGAAGAATGAAAGGTCAGGCATCCTTGATCATCTTTGGCATGTGAAGCACATGGTAACCGAGATAGACAAGCAACAACCACATCTCCAAGATGTGTTGTATCCCATCTATGTTGTCAATAGGCCCTAATATTCCTGATCAAAAAAACACACTTGACACACAGTACACTACAAAAACAAGTTATTCAAGTTCCAACATCCAACTTATTCCACACATATTTTGCCGTCACCTTAGACATTCCCCCCAACCCCAACCACCCCCCCGGTGCCGGTCGCCGCTTCAGGCGACCTGGGCTCGGTCGGCGACTTCGCGGCCGGCTCGGAGATGGCCTTCTGCACCCTGCTGCAGCGGAGCTATGCGGTGCTGGGCGCCAGGATGCATTATGGACATCCAGATCTCATGAACAAACAGCACCTGGGGCATGGAGATGGGCTGTGACAAGGTTGAGACCATCAATGTTGAACATGGGTAAATACAGGGATTGATGGTGACTTAACCTGATATAATTGATTTTATTCAATTCAGCTTGATTCAACAGCACCTGGGGCAATGTATGGAATGGGCGGTGGGTGATGGTTGCTGGTGTGCCAGACAGTGAGGTCATAAATGGTAGTTTCAGCAGTTATTTGGAGTTATTTATGGTTTGATAAAGAATAACATACAATAAAACATAGAAGCTGCGGCTGGAAAAAGGTGGCTTGGGGGGGCTAGAATAGGCTCGGCTAGACAGGCAAGCGAACATTTGCCTAGATGAATGAAGTTTGGTTTATGGATAGATCGAACTAGTTAACGCCGCAACGATTGGTTTTATGGTACTGTAGATATATCGAACTAGTTCATGGGTTTATAAACCACAAGACCATGTCAGATGTCGTGGTCGGTGTTGCGGGCTAGAGACACGCCCTCGCAAAATATACATAGTTTTCAAGCACCTTCCAAATTTAGTTCTACTATAATGATGACAAGAACATGACCCTTCCAGTTGGGAGGACTCCACAGCTGAGGTACATGATGCAGCAGGGTGGAATCTCCAAGGGCACGCGGCAACTTGGCTGAAACGAGGAAATTACCATTCAAGGGGATGCATGGGGAGGTATCTACCCTTTGGTAAACTAACATAGCTATGGAAAATCACAATTTTTAATGGGAAAATCCACTATATATGGCCATTTTCCACAGTTATGTTAGTTTACCAGAGGGTAACAACCGATGTAACAAGCAATCAATGTTGACTATGGTGATCTAGATATTGGTGATTCGTCCATGAACATCGTGATTGCAACAATCCAAAACTGAATTCAACGAACAAACATGATGGGAACTAGAATTCTTGTTGGGTCATGTCATGCTGGATCAACAATTCAGGTCCCAGTGATATGCATACCAATCTGAATTGAGTGATACGAATGACAAACACGGAAGTTATACAAAGTGGAATACCACCATGGTTCCCCTAGTACGAAGCATGATTTGGGGGTTCATCAAAGGCAAAAAGGTGGCACACACCCTAGATTTGCCCAGAATCTACTTCACAATTTGCGAACTGTGCATTCACCCACTATGAGCCTATGAGCCTATATTGGTTATATCCAGTATCCATTATCCATTTCTTGCCTCGTCCTATCACTAACATGCCTTGATTAGTGAAAATATATTAGTGTTCCCCATTTTGTAGTATTTCCATGTATGTCCATTTTTTCAAGTGGAATTCTCAATCGGGCCCTGTGAAAGTAATTGAAAACTAGAGTCCCAGAATTTAGGGTTGCATCCCCTACCATTAAACACAGATGATGTGCTTTGGTGGTTTCTGATTTAGAGTCCGTGGAGTGGACTTGTGGAACTTCTTTGCAAAATAGCAATGTCTCTGTCTCTCTTCGAGTTTTCTGTGTATTTTTTTTAGGAGAACCGTCGAAATCAAACAAACATAAAGGCAAATTCTTGTACACTGAAAGAAAGGAATTTTGAAAAGCAACAAAGTAATATGTGTGTTCCATTTAGAATCTTCATTTCATCCTGGAGAGAACCATGCAAAGCACCTCGGAATCAAAAATCAACGCCAACAGTCTGCCGGGGTTTTCTTATTTGTGGCGCATGGGGGGTTACCCTCTGGTAAGCACACATAGCTATTGAAAATGGCCATTGAAATAGTTGATTTTTCCATTAAAAAAATATATTTCCCATAGCTATCTTAGTTTACCAGAGGTTAAACGGTCTACGCCCGGTTCTACTCCCCAGGACTTTGAACCTCAGCGAAGACATCTTCGCAGGTTTGGACTTTCGTTTGCGCGCAGATGGCAGGCACATTTGCCATAAGGCGCTGCGCCTGGGGAAATCACTGTGTACCCTCTGGGAATTCAACATAGCTATTGAAAATTGCTATTTATAGTATTTTATAGTTGATTTTCCCATTAAAAAGGGTGATTTTCCATAATTACTTATGTTGGTTTACCAGAGGGTAAATGAAGTCCTTGGCAGCCAGCTTGCTGTAGGTTGTCACAAGGTATTTGCAAAAAAAAACAACTCCACACACGTTTGATAGTTTTTTTATTATTTTCTGGGTCCGATGCTCCCAAAATAAGGATCGCTTAGACGCTTAGATTGCAGGACATACTGTATGTTTGATATGTCTGCGTGTGTATATAAATATATATATATTTGCTGTCTATACACATCCACAAGCCGTGATTCATCCAGTAGGGCTTATACTCCATCTAGTTCAGTATTGATAGATCATCATAGACGTAGATTATTTTCTGCATGCTTAAGCTTGTCCTGACACTGGAAAAGTCCTTGTTTTCACGCCTAGCAGGAATTTGGGCATAGACCAAAGCCGACTATACCATAGAGCGATGAACACTCATTTGTCCCAGCTATTTTGGAGTTCACCAGAAAATAAACCATGGGTTATAATATCCCAAGGTTTTCCACTATTCATTGACTATATGATCCCGATTTTCGTTGCTTGAATACCACAAATTGCTTTGACCCATACACATGTGCGATGGTGCTCCTCAATCTACAATCACATTTGATGGGTGAAAACCTACCGACCGCAGCCAGGAGTACTTTCACCTCTCCAAAGGAAGGGACTTGGGCTTCAACTCCGCTGCTCAGCTAAATGATGTTCAGGATTCAGGCCCATATAGTGCAAACGTATGCTGTAGCCATTTATGCTTCTTGTGGTCAGACATTACTATTCAAGAACAGTTTTGCGATACTGTATGTGCCATAATCTACAGAATAGATATCCCAAGTAGCTCCATGATATCCCGAGTACTAAATGGGGTGTCAATAAGATGGGCCCACTCGTATTGTCAATATTCCAAGTTGCTTGAGACTGTCCCCTGCATATTTGGTTCACATTCCAATTGTGTGGACACTGATATGGTTCAAGGATCTATATGAATTACAATCAATTACAATGCCGACGATGCCCAACACTATATCCAGTTATACTATAGTGACACAAATCGTTTGCTTAGAAATCCCGTATAATATCCCATGCATAGTCGTATGATTACTCATGTTATACCCATTGGCAAACCATGAATATTACTATGAAAGAAACACACCCATTTAAACACCATTATTCCACCAGTAGGTATGATACCACCGCAATAATAACAGTAACAGCAAAAGTAATTTCCCCTTCAACCAAAAAAGACATAGTTACGGGTACCATTTCCCCATTAATCAATAATTTGCAATTGTAGAACACAATACTTAAACAAAAGCTATAAGTCATCAACCACGAAATCACTAGGCAGTATCACCAATTAGTAATACAACTATAGACTATAAGTCATTTATTACTCTAGCAATATAACTAATCATCAAAACAATATTCACTACATCACTAATATCACAAATTATCGCTATCATTATTATCATACAGTAACGACAAGTGATATAACAGCTATGTTATAACTATCACTATTAATATCTATTATTCCATAATATTCATCACTACATCACTAATTAGTTGTATTACTATCTTTAAGTCATATGGCATGCCTATAGACCCATGATAAGTCATATGATATTAATATCCATACTAGTATGCTACTCCTATGGATGAAAAAGGTCTTACAGTACATCCCTAAGGCAACTTTCGCCTCGTGCGGGAAGTACTATAATAGAACTCTAATATACCATGGAATAGCTGGCTAATTTTGGATGATTTTCCCAGCTAGAAACCTCCATTTAGTTCGGGGATTTTCCATGGCTATGTTAGTCATAACCAGAGGGTAGGTTCAGTACCTTATTACTCTGGTAAACCAACATAACTATGGAAAATCACCATTTTTTAATGGGAAAACCCACTATTTCTATGGCTATTTTCAATAGCAAACTGTTAGTTTACCAGAGGGTAATGTGTTGAATTAGTTTACCAGAGGGTTAATGTGATTTTCCATAGTTATGTTAGTTTACCAGAGGGTAAATCACTATATCACTAATAGGTTCAGTAAATTCTCATATCACTCAATGGATTGGTTTAAGGGAAAATTTACAGGAAACCATGGATTTTCCCATTAAATATAGAGGTTTCCTGTAAATTTTCCCTTAAACCAATCTAGTGAATCACCGTCCTGGTCAGGTCCTCAAGTTCTTTTCCAAGCTGAGCAGCGGCAGCGGTGAACAGCTCCTGACACGTCAGATGTGTCGCCTCGGGCAGCTGCTGCCGTTGCCCGAGGTCCTCACCCTGTGCCGCGGGGGCAACCGGGGGGGAGATGGGGATGGGGGAAACGTAGAAAAAGAGGTGGAAAAAGCCGTGAAAACCCATGGTTTTCCTTGGGAAATTGAACAAAGTACTGGGTTTTGCAGATCTTTTGGTGAGTTTAAAGTGGAGGGTAAGATCTACAACATCAATCTGGGAAGAAAAGTGTATACAAATTGGAGTTGTGGGGTTGGATTCAACGGAATTCATGTGGGGCACCTATGGTTTGTTAAGTTGACTGACCCCAAAACTACAAATCACCCCATGGTCCATGCTTGTGTTTTTGGAACAGTACACCCAACGGTCTCTTGGGGTAATTATTCGGTCTTCCGAGGTTGCTCATTAGCGGTTTCCAGGTATTACGCGCATGCGGGCTACTACATGACCCAATTCCTCCTGTCTTGGGTCATGCCAACAGCTCCTTTGGCTTGTGGCGGGGCATGGTCCTGGAGAATGAAGAGAAATTGGGATGAACATTCGTCACTTCTAGGCTGAAACCTTCTAGATTTGATGGTACTGGAGACTCGGAGAGAGTTTTTCTATTCCAATTTATTTTGGACATTTTGATGTGACCAATGTTTGCCCGGTGCCAAATATCTTGATGATTCCTAGTTCACGGATGGCCATATTCTACATGATTATACATATTCTGGTTTGTTGGGTATCCCAAAATCGCCTTTTCACTTAAAAAATCCCCTAATCAAGTCCCCTTAGACTCAGAACAATCCCCAAAACGCTGCTTCGTTCCCAGGTGCTCTTCACCTGGTCCCTCGTGTTGGCCACCGACTGCGACGGCCGCTTCGGCGCCTTTGAGGGATGCGCGAAGCATCCGGCGCCGGAGCTCATGGGGAGGCGTTGCGTTTTCCATTGGAAACTGCTGCGGAACTGCTTCGGAAAGGTGTAAAACTCCAGGGTGTAGCCATGAAAACGGAGAAGCAACCATCAAGACATATCAAACTCTTAGCCATGAAAACTGACACTATGTTTATTATATTAATATCAAAACATAGTGCAAACTGGGGCTTGAATCAGTTCACTGACAAAATCAAAGAAAAGAGGATAGGACAGTTGGTTATTAACTAGGCTAACGGATGGATTTATGAATTTATGATGTCTGTGGTCAGATGGGGTCTTATACCAACTTATAGCTTGGGGGCCCTTCCCACAACTGGTTCGAATATATCGTATATTTAACAATGGGTGATATATCCCAATCAGTGAAATGTCACAACCATTCACAGCCCAATCAATAAAATATCACCAAGATTCAGCAAGTGGTTAGTAGATTACACTGTTTCAACAATTCTTAAGTCAATTGTGACATTGATCGATTATTATGTGTAGTATATGTGGGATGTATATCCCCCAGGACGTGGATAGCCAGTAAAGGTTGGTCGTTTTTTTCGAGAACTTGAGTATGGCTGGAGCTTAAGGTTTCATGGGACGGGTCCCAGCCTCCCAGCTGTCAGGATGTTGGCCAGCATCTACACCTACGCCTTACTGATCCTGGTCTTGCTGGCTACGGCCCTGCCGCTCTTCACCGAAGAATGGCTTGAGAGGAGCGGTGGCTTAGGAATCCGTGGCACATGGATGGTCACCGGTTTTTCCCAATGATTTGAGATTTTTTTGAGAAGAAATCTTTGGGAATCGTTCCCATGGGAACCTAATTCATTTGTTAATGATTGTCCTACAAGTTGGGATGTCCGACTACTCCATGTTTTGTTGGAGGCTAGGATAGACCTTCAGTTTTAGACCCATAGTCTCGCCAAGTCCGAGTGGCGCGAAAGAACAGGAGTCTGAAGATTGCGGTGAAACGGCTCCTGAAGCAGGTCTTCACCTTATCTTTCCTCATGCACCTTGGTAGAAACAGGGTGTTTTTTTTTGTTTAACTGATGAAATTGGTGCAGATCAGGTAGAGAGACTAGAGAGTGGTAGTACGTAGTGATTCTTTTCCCAATGAATTCTGGTTTTCGGCGTGGGGTCAGTGCAAGGTTGTGGTACAACATTCTGCCGCCAACTGATTAGCTCGGCAAAGCGATGTCGATTCTATTTGGTGGAAGAAAACATGTTGTAGCAAACCCACAGAGTGAAGGTATGGCTGCTGGTAAACTAATTCGGGTGGATTTCATTTCGGACAGTTTAATGAGAAGTCATAAGTTAAGTGATCATTTGCTAAGGATACACATTATGACGGCAGATAATGCAATTAGCCGCCAACAACAACTAATCTTTTCCCCCCAGTGATCATGAACACCTCTCTCCCAGAAGACCTTGGCCGAAAACTGATCAATTTGATTCATTCGGGGGAGTGGAACGAAAGACACACAACCTTTCGCTGTTGTCCCAGACTTGGCCACCTTCTATATTTGGATCTAACAGCAATGGTTTAATGCTTTCCTGTTCCCGGATACCACCTGCGGCCCTGAGGTTTGTTTTCCAGGCAAAGATTATTGGTTTCTACGTTTCCAAGCTGCACCAGCCGTTGCTTGAGGGGTGAACGGCATCTTTTCCGACCCACTTGCAATGGTATTTTTGAAGAATTGAAACACTTCCTGAAATGTAATGTTGAATACTCTAGGATTGATCACAGTTTTGACGCCGACTTCAGAAATCTATACATTCATCACGGGACTCATTTCTCGGTGGCCAGCCATTCTTCCAAAATGCTGCAAGATGCTGTGCTAGAATGATGTCATATAGTGAAGCATTTACATGAAACACGATTTCAACATGTGGAAAAGTTATGGAAAGGTAATATGACCGATAGAATCAGGAGATAAACAGATCTATACGAGAGTGTAGCCACATTCAACATGAGGATACAAACAAATCAACCGAACGGGAGTTTCTCACAAATAGTTGAAGAGAACTCAAGCAGAAACAGATCCGAATAAACTGTTATATATATATATATACACGTAATTTCTTTGGAATCTTCAACTCCCTAGATATGATTTGCCAGTAATGCCTGCCTTCTTGCTCTGAAACCCCTTCAAAACCCCGCCCGAAATTTTCGGACCCGTCCAGGTGGTCAATGAACTGCGATATGGCTGCTTGGATCGTTGGAGCAGTGGCTGGTGGATGAGTTGCGTTTACCTCTTTGGGCTGATGATTGTTCAAAGGGGGCTATATAATGCTATATATATATATACATATGCCCTATGGATCCAAGTACTTTCTTAGGAAGTGTTTGGGGTATGATGAGTGGGGGTGTTTCATACCTTCTCAGAAGGTGTTTGGATCCATAGGGATTTGCATATTTTATGTACAAACATATTGTAATTGGTGACCAGCAACTGTTTAGTGATATGATTGAGAAACCAAGTTTGGGCGATGATTGTATGGTGTTCTATTATATTATCCCGTATATTGAGAATGAGCATAGATTCAATGAGCATCATCCCTGTATTCTCGTTCTCAGTCAATTCTTTGACTGGGATCACCCTCCAAAACCTTTTTGGGGTTGAAGGGAAGCCATTGGATACCCTTAGATTTACATAGTGACCTGTTTTGAAAAACCCTGTTTGTCGGAAAAAGAAGGAATCTCCATCCAAACTCCCTCTATACTTCATCTTCCCCACCAGGTGACCCCCCAAGGTACCTACCATAAACCCAAACAAACGTTGGAGATAGTGAATCACCAATTAAGCTACGTGTCCCCACTATGTCCCACTTGAAAAAAAAACATGGCCATCTGTGGTGATGCATCTCCCATTGTTCCGGAAGCCCTAGCCATCTCCAGCCACTGGGCCCTGGGTCCTCCGAGGTGGTGCCAAGTACATCAGCACTGGGCGCAGCCTCCCAACGGAGCGGCGCCATTTCATCCGCCCGGGCGCCGGCACCAATCAGTACGAAGGTGCCAAAGATGACGGGTGTATAGATCCATATATGAACAGGACTGATGACTATCCCGGAAAAAAATGCTATATAAGGCTATATAAAGCTATACCTGGTAAACCATAAGTATGCCAAATTTCTGTCATTTCACAAAAAACTGTGTTTTTTCAAACCATGCCATGTTTTGGTGGACAAGTGCACATAGTTGGGTTTTCTAGGTAATATATATATGTATATATATATAGTCCACCTTTTAGCCATGGCGCATATGAAATGCATTGAAATCCAGCAGTCAGATTGGTGGAATATCCGCAGTTCGATTAATGGTTTATGAACCACTTTCTAAATGGGATGCACTTCGAAGAAGGAAGTAGGAAGTCAATAGTATGTGATATCCCGGGATGATTACCGTGAATAAATGGTATGTGATTAACCATCGAAACCACAAGGATCTAATGATACACCAATTGCTTGATAGCTCCTGCTGGATGAAAACAGACAGATATAACATGGATAGAAGCGTTGTGCACTATACAAAGTATATATGCGTGTGCACATTCCTTCCAGCTCGGTCACTTCATAACCCCAAGCCCGACCAGACAATGGTTTTGGTGATTGATATACTATAGTTATGGTAATAATACCCATAAATTGGCATATCACCGCTGTACAGTAATTATGGCCATATAACCACCATCAGTATCCATGATTACCCACGATAAGTATCGACAAGATTCGATAAGTATAAGTATCCATAAGTATCCAGAACGGCGATAAGACCATTAGAAGTATGATATGAAGATGATATGAAGATAGGATGTTGATGATATGATATCTTCAGATATAAGATCATAAGTATCCGTAAAAAAAATCGCATTCCCGTGCTGAAGGCCTCTATTTAGACTACGCCATCCAAGCGTTCTACGATGGCCTCACTCTATTGATCTCCGCCATAATGGTGGCAGAGCTGGGCGGCATGGACAGTAGCACCTGGGATCGGCCGTTTTACAGGATGCCCCAGGTGATGGCCGTTGAACATGTGGGGAACATGTAGGGAAAATGTGGGAACGAAAAGTGGGAACAAAAAGTGGGAACATCAGGTTTTAACCTAAGGTAATTTGACAGTTTTCGATTGAAAACTACAATTTTCAATAATCACTAATAGGTGAATCATCTATTAATGGGCCATGTTCAAAAGCTATGTCAAATTACCAGAGGATAAACGAGATGGGAAGGAATGATGGGCCCAATTTCCAGACATAGCCACCTTGGAGAAGGATGGTTTCTGGATGTGTTTGGTGAGGATGGACAACCATCTGCATGTTCTCTTGGGAAACCCCATGAGGAATCTGGTAAAAAGAGTGGCATAAATGCGGATTTCACCATGCACTATATGGAAATAGCTGAAAATATGACCTTAGAAAAGCGGAGATTTGTCTTGCAAACGTATGTGTTTGTTTCTTTTGTTTTCTTCCTGCTAGCCTCAAACTATGGAAGAACCATCTGGGCGGGACTTGATCAGACCATTGTGTTTTTTGATATAGAGCCCAGCTCATGTGTCCTACATCTATGATCTACACTTTGGTTATTTGACATAGCTATGGAAAAGGACCCATTTCTAGACACACATTAAAAATGATGACTTACTTACCAAACTTGAACATGGTGATTGTCCAGTTAGCTGTGTGAAAAATAACCAGAGGATATAGCAATTGATTGGTAGAGTGCTTGCACAAGCATCCCACAAGTCACAAGTCCCATCCCGAGAGTGTCAAGTTGTGTTTTCAAAATATGCCCATCTTTTTGGGTACAGAAATATCTTGGCGATATTTCTGCTGCAGCCGACAACCAGGTCTGCAGGTCTGTACCATTCGGAGAAATATCCAAGAGTCCAGAGATATCAAAAATCTTTTAGGTTGAGTTCTAAGCCACGCCATCTGATTCCACAGCTCGAAACGTTTCCAAGTTGTCGCAGTTTCCAGGCAACGTCTACCGCTACTCGACCGACAAGAAACATCTGGGTCGATGTGGAGCATCACGGATTTTCTTAGGCATAAAAGAACAACATCAATGAAGGCATTAGAAATGCAATTGTTGATTGGCTATATATATATATATATTTATACGTAATAAAGAAGGTTATACTGTTGGAGATTATGGTAGCCCACAATAGGATAATGGGATACGTATTGACCACAAATTATGATACAATGGCATGGATACGATTATTCTTTCTGGCTCATTCGTTCGGAACAATGATGAATAGGCCCAACTGATGGCAGTTTTGATGAGTTGGTAGACTGATTGGTGAATGCTAGCTTTTCATGGATTAGTAATAGTTATATACTTTCTATGCATAGTTGTAAATGGATGACTGGATGACTTTTGCATGTGTTACAATTTGCCCGCTGTTTTGCTATACAAAGTTAGCCACGGCAGTCCATTTTCCCGAACTGAGTTTTAGCCAGTCCTGCCGTCGTTTTACAAAGGATTGCGAATGGTCACATCAATCAAGATCCGGATTTTGTTTGGTTCCAATAGAGTATCGCTGTGCCTATGTTTGTTTGACCAAAATCCTAGGGAAATTGACCGAAACGTTGACCCTTTCAGTTTGTCAGTAGTGACTATGGGCGAGAGATCGATCAACCACTCAGATTTTGGATATCACCTGCCAGGGATTTGAAATATCAACTCAACCAGCATCATGCAGCCATTGCCATTGCTGTGCAATTCGTGATGACAAGTAAGATATGATGGCACGATCGCACGGGAGCAAATGATGCATGATTATGACTAATGTTTGCCAATGATTGAAGGATGAGAAGTGAATTTACCCTCCGGTAAACGTTTACATAACTATGGGCAATCACCATGCTGGGAAAATCCTTTATTTCTATGGCCATTTTCTATGTCGCAAACTGTTTAATTACCAGAGGGAAGTGGTGAATTTACCAAAGGACAACAGATGGATACACCAGTCGTCATCGCAGGCCATGGATTATCCGCCCTGTGGGCATGTCGGGAGCTCAGCTGGGATGTGCCATAAAAATATCATCGAATCATGCATGAATCTGTGTGGATTGTGTGTGTTTTTTCCCAGCAATTTGTTGATTGCCTGAGATCAGTTCAGGATCTCAAAGTACCCAGAGATAGGTTTTCTTCATGGAGAATTCCCATAATTTATCACTGATTTCCCCAGCTATAAACCTCAATTAAGTTCTAGAATGTCCCAACTCGCCATGGAAATGTTTCTCGATCCTTACGGTAAGTCTTAGAAACATTGGCCATGGCTGCTGCACTCCTGCTGGCTTTCGGAGGCATTGGGATGACGATTGTCTCTTGGCTGTATGCCCCGTTCATCTTCAACCCACATCAGTGACTGGGCCAAACATAACAACGGTCTGGTGGTTTCTGGCTGTTTGTTGCTGGACATCAAAATTGAGCCAGAATTGAAAACCGATTTAGAATGTTCTTAAATGTTATTATGAAATCATTAAAAAAAAATCAAACACAGTTCATATGCTTGTCCAATGCACCAAATCAGACAAGGCTGAACTTGGACCACAGATCCCGCATCGATTTCTCTATTGTACGGGGTGGAGCCTGAACATCAACTTGAACAACTCTTCTTCTTGGAATCTGATCATGATGGAACGCTGTTTACCGCCTCCACGTTTATAGAAGAACTATGAGTTGGTCCAAAAATCAGTATACAGTATACCTCAAAATTCATCATTGGACAAACTGTGAGTGTTTTTGGACGTCTGTGAGATGTCCTTACTGCTATGCATTTTGGTGTTGTATCGTTGGGATAAAAGAACATATGGGTTTGTCTGAAAATCGTGTACCTCTAAATCCATTGGTTAAGCATGGTTAATCATCATTATCCCCATAAAATGGCTATAATTGAAGTTATACCCTATTTTCAGACAAACCCATATAGAAAAAGATCCATTTGCTGATTTTGTGTTCTCTTCTGCTCCACCCATTTCTCCAGCATCCAGCTTCTGGTGGTTTTCAGCACTGAGGTTTGCAAGAAAACACATCTTAGAAGACAGGCCGCCGGGAAATCGCCCAGAAAAGCCGGAGTGTTCTGGGCCATTGGATTCAGAGTGAGTCTGGTTCTGGTTGTGGCTTTGAACATAATAGGTTCTTATTTAATCAATTATTGCTTTCTCATGATTGAACTAGGTTACAGTTTTATTTCATTTATTTGAAGGGTGGATGCGTTGCTCAACAAATGTAGTGAACTCAACTCAGATATCTTTTGGTTGTTTCGGGATGTTTTGGGTTTCGCATGTGTCTGGGCTTCTAAAGAGATGTGTGGCGGGTCCAGCCCCCACACTTTGGTTGCCTTGTGAGGCGTGTCCTGTGCCGTTTCTTTTGGAAGAATCTGGTCTGAACTGTGAGGTGATCATGCAATAAAATTCAACCCTGGCAACGTAAAATCCGTATGGTTCATAGAATTGGTGTCTATAAAATCCAGATTTTTCAGGCTGCCAGGTTTTCTTAGCTCCATGCGCTTTGGGGATTCGCTGCAGCAGTATTTTGGTGGAGCATGTCTCACGTGTTCATCACAGATCATTGCTTCAATGTGGACAATTTAATGTCTACCTTACCAGCTCGTAAAGAATCTTCGGTCAAACCACAACGATCATTATCGTGAACCTTGGGGAAACTGGGACAGCATGAAATTCGAATGGCCTTGAATGAGCTTCGGAATTTGCAATCATTCAGCCAAATGTATCCAAGTGTGCCAATTGATGTGCGCCAAGGAATTGGGGTGCCGGATGGCTCCGGTGGTATGAGGTGGGGCCTGTTTTTTGTAGGATTGGTGACCAGATACATTCCTTTCTTGTTGATCATCCCGTTTTCAACATCAAAAATTTGTTGGAAAAATGAGCGTTTCTTAACCCACAAAAAAGTAATTATTGATTTCAGTTTCTGATCAGATGCACCCGGTTGGATCCCCGAAAATGAGACTCTGTTTGGTTGTTGAGGATTTCTGTCCTGCCTGGAATCTTGTTGGAATTTCAGGGTAGCCAAGTTGGACCCAAAACGATGACCATGTGGGTCATATTCAAGTGCCGTATGAATTGTTTATATCCTGTTAGTTTGCAAGTGGAACCCACATATATTTGTTCTATAGTCTGCATATTTGATTATAATCTTATGTAATCTATATACTGTACATAGTGAAATCCTTCCTTTATTTGGTGAATGGTTGCATTCTTTGCCAGGCATCCCCATTCTTGTTCATGAAATGATGAAATCAAATGGAATCAATATGTTTTTCCTTGGAAGAAATCCATCAAAATCCGTCACAATGTTCAGAACGCGATCACCCAGCCCCAAAAAGCTGGGTGCGGGCCAGGAGTTTCAGCTGAAGCCGCGAACCGGTCTAAGCAACTTGCTGCGGGGATGGCCGCCGAGCCATCGGGAAGTGGTCCTTTTTTTTTTTCTGCACCGCATTGTGCGTTTTAAAACACAAAATCTTTGGATATGGAGTACAACATGATACAACTCATAAGTGAATGATAGTAAACAAATATGTACATATATATATATATATATATTCTGATTGGTTGGTTGGTTGGTTGGTTGGTTGGTTATGATACCACCTGGTCAAGGAATTGTGAACTGACCCATCCAAGCAGATCCAAGCAGTTTTTTATGGTTCCTGGGGCTTACATCACATGGACACCTCGCTTCAGTATCTTTCAGCTTCAGTGACTTTCTTGTTGAAGTTACGGCTAGTGAGGTATTTCCATGCTGGACCTGAACTTTTTGGTGGTTTCTTGGATAGCATGGATAGCACGCCAGGAGCCAATGGGACCCCTCAGGTGCCAGAAAGACCTCCCCCCCAAATATATAGGCAGCCAGGCAGCCGTAGTTTCAGAGCTTTTAAGGGACAAAAGCAGCCAATCTTGAAGGGCGTTAAGGGAATGTGTAGAACTAATTCTAAGCCGCGCCCATGTATTGATAACGTCTCAATCAATCTTGGTAGTAAGGTAGTAATATGTTATCACACTGTCTACGGGCCTTGCTTTTGGGCCTGGCATTCGAGGATTTTCCCTTCAACTGGCCACTGCAAGGGGTGGACACATGTATGCTATAGTATATAATACAGGTCAAATGTCAAAGTCATCAACGGATCATAGTATACATATGTATACATAATAATGATGTATGTATATACACAGATACACATACTCTATGTATGCATAGTATACAAGTGATGTGTATATATATATATATATCATAAGATTATATAATGTATATATATACATTATATGTATAATTAGACATGTTTCCATGACATGTGACGATCATTTTCTTCACCTGAAGTTCTCCGGCCACATTTTGTGTGTCACTCTGGGATGAGGCCTCCGGGTCGAATGGGAAGAAACCATCAGAGAAGCATAGGACATATGGAACATCCCTATGGTTTTATGGATTTATGTGGGAAAACCTATGGGAAATGGTGATTTCTATGGGATTGATTTGGGATTTCTCTAATCTCTATGGATCCTTGAAGTACCTTCGGAAGTACTTCAGGCAGTGGGTGAATGATCTCCGGATGGCCAAATTTCACCGGGATGAGTGAATGGTCAACGGACATTGAAGTCCAAGCACATGAGCTACTTAAGCAGACGGAAAATTATGTACTCTCCATGACTCTCCCATTGCTACACTTAAGTTGTTCCTGATGTTCCTCCTTTGGTGAATTGGGTTTTGTTGGCGAAGTTCCGATCTGATTTTTCTGGTGATTCAATCAACAACATAAAGTGTTGATATATGTTGATATATTCTTCTCCTGTTGTAATTCTAGGCTCTATTTTTGTTGGTGCTTAAGTCATGTCAATGGATAGGTCTAAGGGAAAATTGCAAGAAATCCATAGAACTACTGTATTTTTCATTGGAAAGTCCATGGTTTATTGTTTATTGTCCCTTGAACCAATCCATTGACCATGTTCATGTTCCTTCGCATTTGCCGAGCGCACTCCATCGAGGTTTTCCTTGGCGTCTCCGTGTGGTTCGCAGTGGTCAATCACAAGGCCATTCTTTGGAAAGGGGTCGCAAGGATGAGGAAGTGTTGGGTCAAATCTACTACCAATGGGCCTGATATCTGTGGAACACGAAGGAATATGGGTCAAAATTAAGGATCCAAGTGAAAAGGTGTTCATGCTGATCATTTTCATGCTCTGTGCATGCAAGATGATTTGGGTCTACACATGTGTACACCTACTTGCGAAATCAGTCAGAATATGTCAAGTCTAGTGTTGGCGATTTGTTGGAACCAAAATTCAAAAGACAGGTGTCACTTTAAAGCTTCTTCATATGCCATTCCCAGGCAGATCCGTCTGGTTTGATAAGATGTTGTAATTACCGCACAATCGAAGGATTGCTCATCATCTTCCCAGGTGTTTTTGCAATTTTAGGCTATATGTTCATTTTTGGACTATTTTTTTTTTCGCATGTGTTTTCAATTGGGTCCCGAAAATCAATCCAGCTGTGCAGTGGGTGATCAGCCGCAGGTCAGCATGATGCAAGTGATTTTCTCCTCGCAGGTCTACATCAAAGAGGCGCTTGGGGTATGGAGGGGCTGTAGTTTTGGGAAACAAAATCAGGAGATACATTAGCCCAATCATTGGGGTGTTTATCATCCCCATCTTCACATACGCACATACATATCAATTAATACATATCACATCATACAGTTTTGGCCCTTTACCAGTTTCAAGTCAGTAAGTCACCCCCCATCTATATTATTTCGGACTCTAACTGCAGATGATGATCCCAAAATTGAAACACGACATATAAAACCTTATAGGGTCTAGGGTTTAGGAAACAATAGGGTTTTGAAAAACTATCACAGAATCCCTGAGGCTTTTTGAAACTGCAGATGATGATTGCCACATTGGATTTCTATAATCCCTGATATATTGGGAAGTCCAACCCCCTTGTCATAATTGAATTGGATGTTGGGTTTTCATGATAATTCCTTCAATCCCAAGATTAATATTACAATATTGTTGATATATTGGATTCTTATCCCTATGGATCCATTCCCACTGTCTGAGGAGGTACGGCTAACCCCCGAACGTCATCACCCCAGTCGTACTTCCTTTCAAAAGCTACTTAAAGGATCCCTAGGAAATCTTCAATCATCAACCAACCAATCTCAATCATCAATCTACATAGGAAATCTTCAATCTTCAATCATCAATTATCAACCAACCAGGGCTGTCGTTGAGGTTGCCGCCTGGACCTTGCTGCCTCCGGTCTTCTCCTCGTGGCTGCTGTGTTTGTTGGTCTCCGGCTGCACGGCCGCGGTGAGGTCGATGAGGACGACGTAAGTTTCGGGTGGGGATTTTCTCCACGGCCGCGTCAAAAGTGGCGGTTTCTTTTTAAAAAAAAGGTGGGATCCCCGAAACCAGAGGTTTTTTGAGTTTTACCATCTGGTAAATTAACATAGACCCTGGCAGGATAGGAATTGGAAGATGAGTTTCCTCTAAAAATAGCTATTCTCAGGGTCATTCAGGGTCTATGTTAATATACCAGAGGGTAATATGTTTTTAATAGTCTGATTTTGGATGACTTGGGGATGCAGAATGGGGATAAACCATCCCAAAAATATTAGGATTTGACACACGATTGAGAACATCTGAGATGTGGTAAATACCCTTTGGTAAACGAACAGTTTGCTATTGAAAATGGCCATAGAAATTGTGGATTTTCCCATTAAGAATGGTGATTTTCCATACTTATGTAACAGTTTACCAGAGGGTAAATAGCTGATTTTTGTTTACAAGCAACAGATTTTTACATAGCGCAAGTGGGTTGATCATGATGACATGGATCAAGAAAATGGCGATGAAACTGATGGAACTTTCCTTGGTATAGCACCAAAATTACAATTTTCTGAGAAACATGATGATCTACCATCAGATTTAAGATGATTTAAGATGCTTTCCAATTTTTCAGACCCAAATGGAAACCGTACCAACCAGAATCGAGAAACACATGAGATGGGAGATGAAACTGATTGACAGTGGACAGCTTGCCAAGCAATGTCAGGTACAGAGGATTTATGGAGAAAGATGGAGAACGGCTGAAATGATGATGGGTATTTCCATGCATTTCCTAAAATGGGAGGTAGCCTAAAGCCATGGGTTTCAATACGGGGCCTGTCTTCGGCAGGAGAACATGTTGCAAGGTGAGAGATGAAAGCACATGGGATTTGCTGCGCCTTGGACCGCCATGATAGATTGGTGGCATCCAAAGGTTGGGGTATATTTCCGTATGATGTATGTGTCTAAGCATCATATCATAGATAAGCCCGTATAAGCCCGTTACACTTGGCATGTTTGAGATATCGCGAGATAGCCCTGCATGTCCTACGCCTCATGGTCGTTGATATGAGACGATCGGATGACTAGCTGTCCACCTGGCTGGCTGTCCCTGAGCTGATTGATGTTTGGGGTCTGTAGTATCGCAACTCTTGCAGTACTACAAGAAAATGCTGGTAAGTTCAATGCAAAAAATGGATAAACATGCTGGTTGTTTGGTTGTCATGACTTTGGTAGACAACGGGCTAGCGATCCGCTTAACACCATCTCTGCCGCGGTGGTTGTTGTCCCTATCATCCCAATCAGCGGGATTCGATGTCAGTTTCAAGGCTTGAGCTTGGAGAGTTCATGGTGCGCCTCGTTGATGCGCCGCCAGAACATCAGCAAAGAGCTGACTGTAGTCTTGCGACATTCTGCGGTTCCTTGCCCACAAGTGAACATGAAGCCTGAACTTTCTGTGGAAATCGCTGGGAAGTGGGGCGGTGGATGCTTCACGTGCAATCTGAGCAACGCTCCAGCATGCAGCAGGCCTTGACGCAGTGGCAGCAGGAGGAAGTTCAAAGCGTTTGCTGGTCAAGGGCAGCCTGACAAGCACATTAAAGGGCAAGGTAAAAAAAAAAAAATGAGCCTCGGAAAATCTTCAGCACCCGGTAAAACCCAATGTTGGTTGAAGGTTTTGGGTCTGGTTGAAGGTTTTTTGGGTCTGCAGGATCAAAAGTATCCCCATGTTGTAACCCATTAGAACCCAAGGCCCAAGTATGTGCACGCTGTTCATTTTCTATACGGTATCCTAGTCTTTCAGACTCGAGCTTGCCTGGATGATCCCACATTGAAAAGTGGAAGGTATCCCCTACGTCTTCTGTGCAGTTTCTCCATGATTTTGACCTCTTTTCTAGTGGACAGTATTAGCATATATATATATATATTTATATATACATATGGAATATATATATTTTGACCACCACGTGATTATATTTTGGTTAGGTTTTGCGCGACGGTGCTACATCCATCATAGAAGGAACACAACCTATGCAACAAACCAGCCATACATATGTAGCCCCACCAGCCACACATAGCTATCTACTTTGGTTGTTTCTTACGTATGGTCATGATTATTTTGACTCGCCCTAGCCTGAAAATGGGTCATGTCTGAAACCACATATATGATCTCACCACGACCATTTGTAGGAAACATGTCAGATCATTGTCATGTCCACACCAACATTATACCCTGCAAACACGCCACTACATGTCTAAGGCGTAAATTACAGTGTAATGTAGATATAATTAAATATGTATTGTTATATACTATATATATATATATATTGTATTACACACTGCAACAAAATCCATCACCAATCATTGTATCCGATCATACATTGTCGATGGCTCAGATATATCCGGACATACAAATGAGAATTAAAGTCATTAATGATCACCAAATTGTATTATTAAAAAGGAACATGCCATCATAGTATGAATATAAAATTACTGTATATAATTACTTACTTATATGTGACTTATATGTGTGTATCATCAAGCGATAAACCATGAATACACAATACTACTAATGATGATAATGATAATAATCACCATCATGGTAATCAGAATAACCATGATAATATCAGTGATCATAGTAATTAATAACATTAACATAATATGGTAAATCATATTTAGTATTATAGTAACATTAACCACTATAAACCATATTCCTATTAAGGTTAAATGAACTAAGAATCATATTACTACGAATTTCTCCATATTTTCGCCTAACAAGAACCTCATCACCTTCACAGAATCCAACGTGTGTCGTCCCAGGCGGAAGCTGGTGCCTCTGCTGGCCTTCCTCGTCGTTGCGCTGGAACTCACCGAGGCCATGATGGCGCTTCAGCTGCTGCGTCGCATGGGGCGCTGGAAGGACTTCATCGCAGGGCGCCGTGGCGCTAACGGAGGGGGGGTCAAGTGGTGGTTTCCTAAAATAGGGGTACCCCCAAATCATCCACTTTAATAGGATTTTCCATTATAAACCATCCATTTTTGGGTACCCCCATTTTAGGAAACTCCCAAGTGGTGCAAAAATGTGGTGTTTTTTTTTGGTGGATCTATGGGATGTTTCTGGATGAATTCAGCCAAATTTTATACCACCCCCCGAAACATAGACCCTGGCAGATAAGGGCCTTGGAAGACAAAAAATCGAGGTCAATGTTAATTTGGGAATGGTAGTCTGATGTTTTCAATTTTGAAAGTAAAAGGGAAATGATGATGGGTATACCACATAATTGTGGGGAAAAATGGGGATGTAGTGGAATATCGCCAACAGTTTGATGTCTTGGTGTTTCGGAGAATGGATGATTTATTCCCACTGTACGGCATTTTTCGTAGGACAATGATGCTGAACCATCGGATGTTGGGGTACCCGTTTCAGACAGACCCATAGATGAAACCATTTCACTGGTGACTCGTGGGTGTGGCAGTCAGCAGTTGGAAAACAACCGCCAAACAAAGATCTCCAAAAGTGTGATTCAAGCGAAAAAACATGGGAATTATATGGAATTATATTACTGTATGACTCTATTCACCATCATTTTGAGTGGTTTACAATTCTGCTCAAAATCACATAAGAACACCCAAAATTTCGTGTGAATTGGAACTGGGTGGTTCAACCCACCCAACTCTCCGAAGGCTCATCTTGAAGTACTTGCTCCTGGAAGTCGTGATTTTTCTGGCCGAAGGTCCGATCGGATTGCGTGAAACATCACATCAAAAAAAACATGAGGTTCTTGGGGGTGTTACCATGTAACATGGTGATCTAATGGGGATTTTCCATGGGATTTAGTTTGCAAATGTGGTTTATTGCCGTTTATTTCACCACGCGTTAATGGATGGGTTGGAATATCACGGAGGTAGTGGATGGGGATGAAGATGAACCAAGAAACAAATAGCAGGGGGGGGGGGCCACCCGGGAAGACCTTTCTCTACCCTCTGGTACACTAACAGTTTGCTATTGAAAATGGCCATAGAAATAGTGGACTTTCCCATTGAAAATGGTGATTTTCCATAGTTATGTAAACGTTTACCAGAGGGTACCCTTTTCCAGGAACTAAGCGAAGGCCCGAAGAATTGTGGGGCCCACTTTGTACCGCGGAGGATCAACCCCTGCCGCCAGGTCTCTTGTGCTCACGCTGCACGCGCGGGTCAGGCTGTTGTCGACCGGAACGAGGGCTGCAGGCTGGGAGTCTTTCACCCATTTGTGGAAATCAAAGAAAGATGGAGGTTGAACAGTTTAACCCAAGAAAAATTGAGGTTGAGCAATCAAAGTTATTTAAGGACGGGAATTTTGGCAAAAAATAATAGAAACCTAGGGTTGTTTAACTAACAAAAAGTGAGGGTTTGAGCATCAAGGAGTGCTATTTTTTCCAGAATAAGGGTTGATCCAGCCTATTGATGCCTATATGCCTATTGGGTTTCTGGCTTCTTTAAAAATGACAAACACTTCATCCGATGGGAAAATAATGGTCAACAGCAGGATGGAATGGGATACTGTACTTAAGTACCACATTCCTTGAGTCACTAAGGCTGTGAATTTTGATAGGTAACATAATGTTACATGCTGAGAAAGCAGAACACATGAAGAGCATTTGCTACATATTGTTTACATGAAACGATTGTTAACAATTCTTGATGAACAGGGATGTATGGCATGATGGGATAGTCTTGGTAGCACCCCTTTTGGCACAAGGCCAGCACAATTGGGGTATAACTCCAAAATATCAATGTGAATAAGAAACATGGTAATTGATCAGTTGATTGAGGGGTACAGCATTTTTGGACAAACTCATGTTAGATGGTTTTCCTTCGAATTATCTCATCCTTGGTGCCGCTGAAAATGCATTGAAAAGGAATAATTAGCAGTGTTCTGATGTGTTATGAATGAGTGGGCTCATTGAATTGAAACATTCAATGGTAGGCAATTAGGTGTCCATTTTCATATGTATCCTAATTGGAAGTTGATTCATGTATTCCACGATATCTCCCGCACAAAATGGGATGATCTTCGTCAGTGTCTGAAATATTTTTTGGAGTTCAATCCCACAACCAGATTCCCAGATCAATGTCAGCCCCCGGAGGCACTGTACTTTTGGGTGCTGGCGAACCGCATGTGCCTCGTCCTGCAAAACGTGGGGGGCAACCAGGTCGGCAAAGAAAGAATTGAGATAGACTGGGAAGCAAACTTAAGGCATGCGCGTTTGCAATACATACTTATAAAAATCATATGGACATGTACTAGCTGGTAACTGAATTCACTTGTATGCGGGGCAGCAGCGATGATACTACCACTTGCAATGATCCCAGCCAGCCGTGTGTTCACAGATTGCGTCTATGGCCAAATGGCGAAACTTTTCTGCCATGATTTCTTAGAAAGCGGACAAGATCAAGATCAAAGATTTTAAATCCATGGGTTATGGCCATACACATATGGGGGGTTCCATAAATGGGAGATCCACAAGATGGATGGTAAATGGACAATCCTATAAGAATGAACGATTTGGGGGTACCTCCATTTTGGGAAACCTCGATATAGTTTGATGTTTTTAGTGTGTTTTGTTGTTAGATGGATGAACAAAGCATGGCCCATTGGTGAAGTGTTCCACCAACAGACGTGGGTTGGTTGGCACAGGAAAATCCCCGAACTCAATGGAGGTTTATGGCTGGAAAAATCATCGGAACATATGGGAAAATCATGGAAAACCCACTATAAATATCTATACATGGTGGAGCATCGCATATACATGGGGTTTGTATACACATAGGGGATGTTCAAATGCCACGTTTCATTAGACGTGGGTACATAGTTAGCATAGTTAGCGTCAACGTGGTAAAGAAAGAATTGCCATAAGCCCACCGTGTTGTTTGGTTTACATGCCATACACCCACCATTTGGTTTGGTGTTTATATATATATATATATATTTGTATATTATATATAGATATATACACGTATACACATATATTTATATTTATATATATATACATATATATATATATATATGTAGAGATCATTGACTATCTGGGATTTCGATGTTAGCGACCCCCGGCGGTCCGCCATTTCTGACGTCCTGGCGATCCAGATCCATCAGATCCCAGGTTCAGAGACATGGTGACCTCCACTCTCATCCTGATGCTGGGCAGAAAACGTCAAGAAACTCCTGGATTTTGCAGTGAATTAATGGGGTGCAATGAGAATATTAATGGACTATCAGGTCTATTCATGTCATATTAATGGGATATTAATGACTATTTATTGGACTTGAATAATTCTTAGAATATTTGTGAATGGAATACTAGTGGAATATTGCTTAATATTGAAAATGAATCAAAGTAAAGATACCACCCTCTCAACCCCGTGCGAAAGATACAAATCGAAAACGAGATACACCCCTGCAGAATGGGATACCCCCCCAACGCGGGGAGGTTATATCGGCTTCAGATCGACTACCCTTTCGACTGGATGGTTGAATTATAGCCAAAATCAGCAGCAGATTCTGGTTCCATGAGATTTGCTGAGAGAAAGCCAAATGGGTTTTTCTGGAGACATGGTACCTCTAAATCCATTGGTTAATCCTCATTATCCTAATTAAATGGCTATAATTGGGTGTGTACCAATTTTCAGACGAACCCAAATCGCATTCCATTTTTGCTGAAACATCCTGGTTGAAATCCGTATCTCTTGAGGGCCACTTTGAGCCTCGGCCCTCTACCCATCGGCATTGCTGGCTGTGGAAAATCGCAACCTCCAATGATTTTCTAGAATGTGGAAAAAGAAGCAAAGTCTGGACTTGTTTAAGGTGATTGCTTATTTGCCCAGTAGAAAATTCATCGTTTGGGTAATCGATATACGGAATATGTGTAAACAGTAATTTGTTATCGAACCTTCTCCACATGTGTTTTCCACATGTTTTAACCCTGAAAGATGTTGGCTTCACCAGCACTCTGGGCGTTTCAAGGACCCCACTGCTGCTGCTGAGCTTTGTGAACTCTGCGCTCCGTAGCTGTTGCCGGACTTTCGATCTGCACGTGACTTGGCGCTGAGTTTGTCAACGGGTAGGGATGGTGCAGGATCACAACTGAGCCGCTGTGAATACCTCTGTGAATGGGTTATATACTATAGGTATATAGGAGGTTATACAAACTGGCTGATTTTTTGGATATTTTCTACAACCCATAATAGACACATTTATCAACCAACCAGTATAATAGGATGGCATAAGGGTATTTTTCATGGATCACTTCTGAAACCGGGTGAACAAATCCTTAGAAGTGCGGGTATAATCCCTTTAGTAAATTGAGTTGGATGTAGAATCTGCGATTCCGCTAGAGAAGTCTCAGATGCTCAATGTTGCTAATCGGAAATACAAGCGATACAATCCACTTACCAACTACTGGAACCAATTAAGTATTCGTCAAATAAACCAGTGATATCCCGAAGATAGTTTTGCATATATCATATCATTTCATATCATTTCATATCATTTCATATCATTTCATATCATATCATATCATATCCTATCCCCTGACCCGAGTATCACATAGTATCACAATACTTGCTTTCACACATGTTCACACCATTTCACACCCCAATTTTTGCAGGTTGATTTGTCATTTGTTGTTGGCCTACGACATCCAAACATTAGATGGTTGATTCTGTCTGGTTATATCCCTATCATATGTCCCCAGGTCCCCAGTATTGTTGGTTTTTACCTCCTCCATGATTGATTCCTTACCATCCCTATGTAAAATCGGGTTAAAGTCCCTTTGTCCTAGGTAAATCCTCATTTAGTTGGTTTTAGTTGCGTAGAATGACTCATGGTCGGTGCTCCCGATGATGTCTTCCCCAATTTCTTGGCAACGGGCCTCACAAGTTTCCAGCTTTTATTTTTATGTATCTATGCTGGGTTTCTTATACTCAAACATGGCACTGGAAAATCATCAATGTATAGATGATTTCCCCACTCAAACATCCATTTACAATTAGTGGATTTTCATTGCTAAATCCCATGGAAATTCACAGAAATCCCACATGAATCTATTATGCTTCATTGTTAAATCCAACAAAATGAAATATTTGTTGATGAAAGCCCTGCATTTCTTGTTGACTTTACCGCACTCCCAGATCAGCGCTGAGGAATTTCTCATCTACCGCAGCACCGGTCACCGGGCCCGGCGCCGGGTGCCGGGAGTTTGCGGGGACCGCGGGGGACAACGCGGTGCTGAGAGCTGGGGTTGACTGAAGATGGGCTGAAATCCACGGGTTCATCAGTAATAGATGGGATATAAATGGGGATATGAATGGCATAAAGAATTCCGTTTACAATATATATATATATAGATTATTATTTTTATTGTTATTGTTATAATATTTAGAATTATATTCTGTATTGTTGTCCGCCATTAACCACGCGTTTCTTATTGAAAGTGGATTGAAACTGCAATTTGCGGGGAGTAGAATACAAATTGTCAGTGATGAAAAAGGCCTTTTCTTTAAGCAATTAATTGTTCCCTACCAAAAATGAAGTTTGAATGAATCGGAATGGTGATGAGATCCAAACATGATGGCCAAGACTGGTTGATTAGACACCACCATTGCGCTGCATTGCAGTGAATATTTGATGTTTCAAGGATTGATGCGGAGAGGTATCGGAGGGCGAGTCCTGGGTCTGGGTGTAGAACTCCAGGAGACAGCCATGTCATTCTATGTGGCTAAAAACCCATGCCATAAACCAGCCATGACTGGGGGGAATGGTTGGAATACCACCTAGAAGTATTTTTGGTTTTCAACTTTGGGGATGGTAAAAATGACATGTGACGTTTTGCCAACACCAGGGCGCTGGCAGGACTCGGATCGTGACAGCACCACCACCATGGATGAGAGTCGCTTAAGCAGTAGCGAGGATGCCACCGATGAGGCCGCTGGGCCGCTGGGCTGGTGCTGCGGCAGGAATCCCATCATAGGACCATTGTGGAGGTCATGTTGCATCATCCCTAGGAAGATACATGAGTAATACATGAGTAATAACCAATTGGATGGAGAGTTGAGCACTTCAGCCGTTGTCAGTCTATAGTATAGGTATGTGCGGTATGTGTCAAAAACTTAGACATATTCTTACTACCATTACTGTATCATTCTTATGAGCTCTAAACCGAATCAGTTTATGTATTCTTGATGAGTGTGTGGGATCAATAAAATACCCATGTGGCACCCAATAAGGTTGAAATCCACGTCTCTTTTGGAGGTCTCGCCGCCTGGTGTCATGTGGCAGGCTGCTGGAAAGTCCCCGAACTCAATGGATATTCTAATGGGAGAATCAATGAAAATCATCTATAAATGCTGGATTTTCCGTTGCCAGGTTTGATTTCTGGAGGGTATATAGTTATTTAATTTAGAGTTTCTCTGTTCAATCAACACATATATTCCTTTTACACTCCCTGCTGACTCAGTTTTCGGGCATGGTGTGAAACCCTAAAGCATTCGTGTTTCTTATTCTATCTCCGCACTGACAGACTTTTAAAGATGTTGAGCGTGGCTGGGCTGCTAGGGCAGGGCAACCAGTCTCCAAAGTCACATTGTTTTGTTCCATTCTTAAAGTATTGTTGTTGGCAATATCAACTTTCATAAACGAATGGAAACATATCCATAAGTATCTATATATATATATATCTATTTACTGTATACATTTGTATACAGTGTTAGTTCCTATGTACAACTAAATCCTACACAACTATATAAAACCCTCGCATGTTTCCTGGTCATATCGCCCCCCCCGCAGGAAGCGCCAATGGCCCCGGGGGTGCGCTGATCGATTTGTCCTGCGAAAAAAAACAAGTGGCCATGGATGTGGATGATCTGTGGATTTCACCGATGGTGATACTGTGGATGGAAGAAATCCTGCAGCAGTTGGCAACTATTGGTAACTATGAAACATTGTAAAGAATGGATTACTATAGGGGATAAACCATCTACCAACTGGTGCAGGATTTCTTCCATCCACAGTATTTTATGGGAACATTTCACGGGAATATATGGGGATATCTCATCAAGCCATGGTTGCTTCAAGCGATTCGGATTTTGCAGAACAAAAAAGGTTTACAGGGTCGCTCCCAACAGCCATTCATCAATGATGCTGGTGGTATCACTTGATCTCTTGAAGATGTGCTTATGAAAGGCTTCCCAAGTCATAGAAGGGCCGTTGGAGGGATGACCGAGGTATGTGAAGAATCATCTTAGATTCAAAAGACCCAAATATCAGGTTGTTGGCTGATGCAATTTGGGAGTTATTTATGTAATATGGCTATATATATGATAAGATAGATACTATGTAGCTGTTTGTATTATAATTACAGCTATATCCGCACAACAAATCCCCATGACATTCCTATCTCCTGAGAATAACAATGAACAACACCATCTACTGTACTGTAGACCTTTCGTGGCCAAAGATGTTCTTGACAGCTGAGCTACAGGTACATACAATTGACATAGGCCATATGCTCTCCAAAAATCAGGTGTATCACCATGCCCATTGCATCCCCATGGCATCGTGAACAGAACTCTAATAACTCTGTTTTTATGGTTTATGAATGTTTATGATACTTATAACTATAGTGTTCATGGGGTTTTTAAATCAACAAAGCTCACGGGCTCCACATTGATAGTTGTTGCTGCTTGTTGCTGGTTGCCATTGGTTCCTGGCTGATCATACTCCAAACGCACCTCTGTTACCACTGAGATTACATGATCCACGGGTTCCAGGATTAAACAACAACATTATCTTATTATAGATGCATATAGATACCCATAATTCGCATGATATCCAGTATTATCCATTAGTAACCAATAATCACCAACCATATGTACATGTATACATGTATATATATATATATATATGTATTGATGTTGAATGTTGCTACACACACCCTACGCCATAGCGTGGTCAGCACTTCGCTGCGCCCAGTGATTTGGTGGAGAACCGGTCAAACGGACAACGCAAAAGCAGGCCCTCGACGTCGGTTGATGAGGTTCTGTTGGTCAAGAAACTGCGTTTTCTTGTGGAATTGGATGGGATAATCAATTATTATCCAATAATTACTGGAATAACCAATTATTAATTATGATCCTGAGTTGTCCAAAGATTTGTACGGTGTGTTGTTGTTTTTGTTGAGCACCTTTTGGATGATGATCCAGAATTCCTAAGTGTTCAGGGGGCTTGAAACCACAAACCAGGTGATGTCCGAAATTTTGGGACCTGTTGCGGGTCGCACCAGGCCGAAGTGGAGTGAGTGATGTCTATATATATGTATACTATATATATAATATAATATATATATACTATATATATAATATAATATATATATACTATATATATAATATAATATATATATACTATATATATAATATAATATATATATATACTATATATATATACTATATATATAATATAATATATATATATATAATATAATATATATATATAATATATATATACACTATATATATATACTATATATATATAATATAATATATATATATATAATATAATATATATATAATATATATATATATACTATATATATATATATACTATATATATAATATAATATATATATATACTATATATATAATATAATATATATATACTATATATATAATATAATATATATATATACTATATATATAATATAATATATATATATACTATATATATATAATATAATATATATATACTATATATATATAATATAATATATATATACTATATATATATAATATAATATATATATATATACTATATATATAATATAATATATATATACTATATATATAATAATATATATATATATATGTGTAGGGCTATATTTTACAAGGTGAGCTCCCCCTCCGGTAGTGTTATATTTTGTTTGCAACCCCCAGTGACTAGTTCGTTATATCCTCTGTAAAGCCAAACGTTTTTTCCAAGTGATGTTTACCAACTTAGCTATCTAAATCCCATCGTACTCCCTATATAAACCCATATGCTTTGCTAAACTAAACCACCATCATGGGATTTCCCGTTAAAACCCATCAAATCCCGTGAAATCCCCATGAAATGATCACGATTTTTCGAATCACCTGTTGGTGGGTTCACCTACCAAAAGGTCTGGTTTTTTCGGTGCTGGTGGAGAGGGGAGCACAAGGATGTGACATCATATCATTGTCAAGTGGCTTGTAAAATAGCACTTACATCTGGGATAGCCTGATTTATATCAAGTTTTATTCACACATGATATGGGTTTATATGTCAATGGATTGGTCGAAGGGAAAATCTACACTAAACCATTCATTTTCCCAATTAACTATGGTGGTTTCCTGTATTCTTTTCCTTAAACACATATATTGAAATAATAAACCACCCATATTATGGTTTACACCGCCCATCACAGCCCATAAAAATGGTGATTTTGTGGATGATTGATCCTATTGCAACGGATCCTGTTCGTTCCAGGCGCTGTTGGAGGGGCCAGGCCAGGAGTCCCTGCTCCGGCGATGGCGATGGGGAGATGAAGAGCAGCCTGGGATGAAAATTGGGGACCCTCAGGTTTCATCAAACATGGCAAGCTAGGAAATCCCCGATCAAAATGGTGGTTTCTAGCTGGGAAGATCATTTTATAAACTATAAATGGAGGATTTTCGACTACCAGAAACTATATGGGAATCACCAACATGGGATTCACTTGAGATCTGGAAAACACCAATATGGGATTTCATGGCAAGCAACAAATATGCGATTCATATGGGATTTCATGCCCAAACAAAGTAGCCATATTTAGCCCATGAATCATTCAAGATTCACCAGCAAAAACGGTGGTCACCATCAAGGATGGTGCTGTGGCAGGCAAGCACGATCAGCAAGTGCCATATTTTCTCCAGTTCCACCCGCCAGTAATGCAACACAGTAGATAGATACTCCACCATGTGTACGCTTGTTCCTTAGGAAACAATGAGTTGTCCATGTTTTTTTTGTGTTTGTATCTTGTGCTGGAGGGTACACCTACAATTCGGAAACCCACACGTCAGATGGTTGGAACTATTGGAACGCAAACACATGAATATATATATATATATTTATATATACACATCAATATATATATATATATATACACATACATTTTATTTTGGAACCCAAACATCTGTTTTGGAACCAACAGACACATACATAATTATGCAATATGATACATACATATGTATATGTATATAAACATAGTTATATATGTATACAATGTATGTGTATATATTTGTATGTGCGTGTGTGTTTTATTTTGGGAACCCAAACATAGCCCAAGACATCCCCATTGTCTTCCCCCAGATCTCCCCATGAGATCAGCTTCTTCTACAGAGGTGTACCGAGTGGCGGAGGTGGCCGACAGCGACAGTGAGGAGGTGCCAGAGGAAATGTGTTTTTTTTTAGCCAACAAGAATGAATTGGATATGTATATATATATATATATATTTGATTGTTAATTAACTATAACGTATATATCCTGTACATATTTCATCTTCAGTTTATTAGTCAATATATCACGATAGTGAAATTAGCTATTTGTTATGTGTATATAATATGTATTAACTTCATTTTAATATGTATGAAATGCATTGTGATTGTCAGCTAATATCCAATATGGCAGACACTATATATATATATACATTGATTATGATACTATACTAACCAACATGATTATATATAGCCAATATTGATCAACTATTAGCTACTATGATTATTGATTAGATATTTACACATTGTTTAATTTTATGCACGATTATTTTAAAAATACACATACCGTATCATATTATATATATGTGTATATATAGACCAGATTGTATCGACATGTAACATGTAGTAGAATTTGTGACAAAATACTATATCAGACGCATCGAAGCTGCCAGGAAGTGTTTCCAGGATGGTAGTTCGATGTTGTTTACCCCATATTTTCCCACATCTTCCAACTGTTCTACGGCCATTGGCATTGTTTTCTCAAATTTTTATAGAGTTGCCATAGTGTGCTTGTGCATTAATGTAAATATAAATAAATATATAGAAACATCATCACCACCCCTTACGTCCCCCTAAAGGGGGGGGGGCACGTACCCGAAAAGTAACGGGCAATTTCTCAGACCTCTCCCATTTCAAAATGTAGTTACGTTTCCTGGAAGGACCCCCAACGTCTAAAAACGGATTACATTTTGGCGGCGGGGGGGGTGTTCGGAGGGTAATGTCCGTAGATTCCGTGCGTCGCCCCCCCCTACTTTCCCAGGGGGGGAGAGGGGGGGGGAAAGGTCATAATTACAACTATATGACCTCAAACGTACCTAAAACGTATCTCAATTGTACCTCAAATGAACCTCAAATGTACCTCTACGTATATTTACATTCAAGATATAGTTGAAATCTACCTGAAATCAATTACATCCGTACCTGAAGCCACAAACATTACTTTATTATACTTTATACTGTCTTGTTTGAGGACTTTCTGAAAGGAATTATGGACCTCAGGTGTATGATGGCTACATGAGTTTATTATATCTTTTACCGTCTAGTTTGAGCACCTTCTGCAAGGAATTATGGACCTCAGGTATTTGATGGCCACATGAGTTTACTGTATCTTTTATTGTTTTGTATAAGGACTTTCTGCAAGGAGTTATGGACCTCAGGTATATGTTTTTTTTTACGACCTTCCACATATCAATTGACATGTGTTTGAGATTCAAATATTTTCCCAAAAGTTGAAAGAGATTATGTACCTCAACTACCTCTATACTACATGTTGAAATGATCAAAAAAATGTAGAATGTATGAGGGTTTACAAGCATAAAGGGGTCCTACAATCTTTCTGTTTACATTTTTGGTTTTATGCAGTTCTGCAGCTATTTGAAGACCTTTATACCGTCATTTTACATTCTTGTTTGCATTTGTTACATTTGTTTTTCCGTTTTTTTGAAAATGTAATGGTACATTTTAAGGTTTCCCCAAAAACAACAGGGTACCTTTGAATGTAATCGTTACATTTATAAGGCAACTTTTTTTCAATGGAAACAATACATTTAGAACGTCCCCCCCCCCAAAACGACGTTTAAAATGCCCGTTACATTTTGATAACGTCCCCCCCGCTAAACGGGTGGTGATGAAGCATCTAATATATAGCCCATACATGTGATATAACCACACATTTTATACACACCATCCCCCAATGATCGTTTCTTTGTGGCTTGCTATACCTTAAAAAACCTCCCCGGAAAACATCGTTGCGTCACTCAGGAGCTGGCCACGGGGCATTGCAAAGTCCAGTGGCTGGGACATTTAAAAGCAATGGGCTCCATGGGATACACCACGTCCACCTCCAAGGTGCAGGGCGGGTGGAGGGGAGGGGTGGAGGTTTTGATGTCTTGGATGATCATCAACTATGAATGTTTTGAAGATACCAGGACTATGAGCAGTTTTTTTTTTAAACTATGTGCTTATTGGTTCAAAGGAAAACGTTTTCTCTTTCAGGATGAGTGGTGTGATGGTGTTCTGGAAAAACAATTTCTTTGGACGTGTGCTGAACTATATGTAATGTAATTTTGGATGATTTTGAGTCTATGTTCACCCCTATGGGAAGGCATTTTTTCCCCTGGTAACGAGCTCCTTGTGGCTTTAGATCCGGATGGGATTGGTCAAATAGGTCCCAAGCTTGCGCGGTCAGAACGGTGAGAACTTGTCATTTCTTGGAGATCAGAAGTAGTTCATCAATATTGGCTGAATTTGTTTCTATGATCAATTGTGGTTTATCTCAAAATTGGTCCCCATGTTTGAGGCTCATATTTTGAAGTCACCTTTTGCTGCTGATGCTTCCAACCGGGTTTTCCGGTTGGCCTTCCCAGATCTGTTCCTGTCAGCATGGATAGATATGATGGAGTTCCAAGCCAAAAATCGCTCCATCACTTGGATCTCACAAACAGGCCCATGAATTTTCTAGGTTCAGGGGGCCAGAGGTGCAAACTGGAAATAAACATCCCGTGATTTTGTTTTATGTTTGTTTAAAATGTTTTATGTGTGGGTTTATATCATGTTGTGTCCCATAAGCCCTCATTCTGGGTTACCACATTGCCGTCAGAGGCTATTGATAGGTTTACATCCAACGAACATTCCATTATATCTCCCCTGAAAATCTTAATGGCATCTAATTTTAAGCCCATATACATCCATTGCTGACTATAGCACCCCAAAACAAAAAGAGAATTTAAATCAAGTCAACAAATCCAATTCTACATCGGCTAAGTTTGGAGTTTGGCCAGATTTGTCCACAATGGAGCGCACAGACAAAAATGGTGGCCAAATGATCAGCCTTTTCTGACAGGTGACTGCCTTGCGCTTGATCGATCGGCCTTTCGTCCTCGGAGACCGGGTTGCACGTGTACAGGACGGGTGCTGGGGAAGAGACAAATTCATTTCTATCCTTGAGGCCACTTGGTGCAGAAGTTCATTGTTTTTGTTTTTGTCTGCTTTCGGTCTAGGTGCCATAACATTATGACATGATATTCAATGCATACTGCCAGAATCCCTCTAGGTACTACACAAGACGTCAGGAGGTTCCTCTCCCGGAGGTTTGAGGTCAAAGTTGCACCGAATATCTTTCTTTGACAGGGAAATGAACCATTTGTTTTCAGTAGATTTATCATGGTTCTACTGATATCCATCAAAACAATCATGGTTCATTAGATTTATCATTAGAATCCAATAAAACAATCAATATCTAATGATTGATATCCTTAAAACAATCCAATTATCCATTGCTGGCCATCTCGCATCCCGCAGCGCTCTTTCAAGTGTGGGGCAGGACCCGGAGTCTCTGGGACTGGTTGTCCAGGTCATGTCGGGGAAGGGGGTGGCTGAAAATTGGCTGCAAGGTACTTGTACTTCAGGAGGACCTCGAAAATATCCACGCACTTGTTGAGTTTATACTAAACCATCGGAATTTGTTGAGTTCCATATTTTTTTATCCATGGTGGACATCGTTATTTTTTATCTGTGGGTCTACTTGGATTTCCGAAACTTGACTCGTGATGAGTGTTGCGAGGTTCCATTGAATCTCAGGTCAGATCACTCCGCTGGTTGATAGCGGGGTAACTCCTGAACCAATAGGTGCATTGTGATACATAATAAATTGGTCCTTCACTATTGCCATAAGGGTATCATTGGATTACTGGGTAAATCTGAGAAAACTGGTTGTTTGCCTTTTCTGTTGCTGTCTTGGGGCTCAAATGTTGTACTCGTAGCCATGTGCAAAGCAGGATGTTTTGGAGATCTAAGCTCGGTCCAGTCTCGGTTGATAAGGCCCCAACACGAACACATTCGTGGTCTTATTACTGCAGTACTCCATATTCTAGAACGACATCGAACATGGCGAATGTTCCTGAAAACTTTGGAGGAACTGCTCAAAACCATTCAAAACATATCTTGTGCCAGGGGGTAAACTGCCTGTCGCGCCGAAACATATTTTGGCTTGACAGGGCTACCTGACACAGGGCCATGTGATGGAATCTTGCTTCAGTTTTTAGGCCCACTTGTTTGTGAAGCACGGACAATTTTTATATATTTTTATCGCCCTTCCAGGAAGACAGCAAACAAAGCATGTATACAGACAGCTAGCAGTGAAATGTTAACTTCTTTTAATGTGGATTGATCTCATGGGTTTAAATCCAACTGGGACGCGCAGCCTGTGTGGCTAAATGGCTCCTCAGCGTTTGATATGTCTTGTTCGGGCCATGGGGGATGCCTGAACAAACGTGAAGCTGTTCCAGAACAGAGTGGGTATACCTAAAGTCCGACCAGGTATCATGATGTTTGTCCATCTACGCTATTAAATTGCACTGCGATTGTTTACTATGTTGCGATTTTTGGCAAACCCACAACCGCTGTGCTACTGTAGCCTGAGCTATGTGAGCAAAGCAAAATGGGGATACTAAGCAACCAAGACGGGATATCTCAAGCAACTACCATAGAAATCTAGTGAAATCTATGTGATGGGGAACAAAACAGTCAGTTGAAACACATGCATTTCACAAGATCGCATCATTGATTATCACCGGGATTTGCTCTGAGAATCCAAGGGAGTCTCGGTGGTCCCAAAGCACCCCGGCGGGTTTCCAACCAAGGCGGCGGCAGCTGCCTTTCGCGCCAACAAGTTTGAGGAGGCGGAAACGCTCTACACGGAGGCGTGTTACATTCCATTTGTAGATGCGGATCCCCAATTGAAATATCCATCATTATAAGGGGGAATTGCAATGTCAGATAGTTATATATATATATATAGATATAATAATGTTACATTCATGTATGATATGTTTTCAACAATAACTCATATGACTGTATGATATGGTTATTTCTTCATTTATCCATCTATACAATGTTTATAAAGGACTGTTGGGATAGGCTGGAAAACTAGTCCGTCAGGCCCTCGAAGCAGCTCAGCAGGGTGTCCAGAAAGCCGCAGCGCTCAGTAGCCGAGCGCAGTGGCCCGGCAGTACAGGACGGTGGATCCATTGGGAACCATATGGGAAATGGTGATTTCTATGGGATTTATCTGGGATTTAATGGTGATTTAATGGGATTCTATGGTGATTCATAGGGATTCATGGGATTTACCCTCTGGTAAACGTTTACATAACTATGGAAAATCACATTTTTTCATGGGAAAATGCACTATTTCTATGGTCCATTTGCAGTAGCTATGTTAGTTTACCAGAGGGTATCCCCAAAATTCCATATATAGTCCATAAGCAAGGGGGATGATTAATAGGGGAATCTATAGTTAATATTCCATATAGGTTAATATTAACCATGTTTATGATTCCATTTAATCCATCATCGAGGAATGTTTAATATATATATATATATATGATGGTCCATTATTGGGGAATATTAACCACGTATGACCCATATTTAACCCATGTTTCTGAGGTAATTATATCCCATTGGAATATAATAATATATTCCATTATAAAAGATGGGGTCTTTGTTTTTGAGGTGGTGGCTTTGAAATTTCGATTATTTCTTGGTAACAGCTAAAATAACTTTCCTATACATTCTCTGTTTTTGATCTAAGAAAAAATGGTCAATACCCAAGATTGAGAAATCTTTGGTGAACACTGAAGATGAATAGTTGGAAACTCAAGATATTAACTGCCAACTCTGGGCTTGAACATGGATCAAGTACTGTGGTAAAGTTCAGAATCTAGGTTTGCGGGGCCACAAGTTTAGCGCACATTTCACCACCCTGTAGGAAATAGATTGTTTATTTTAGTGGTTTCGGACATGTCTTTGTGTGATTTTTCCCCGTGAATGATCATCCAAATTGATCAGAGGGGTTGAAACCACCAACCCCCATATATTGTATATGATATGAATAGACCATGTTTTCTAGATAGTGGCAGAATTCCCATTATAGCAAGCCGCAAAAGGACACTACGTCATTCTTCACTATTTTTAAATTTGGTAGGTTTTTACTTTTCTATGTGAAGCGGGGGATGCTATAAAGCATACGGCCAAGGGCACCAACCCATTTTCTTTAATGAAACCCACTGGGAGATGTTTCGAAGGGCAACGCCATAGGTTTCGTCGGATGTGCCAGACCTGAGGTGCCGTTTGAAGTTGAAGAACTTCGAAGGGGCCAGAGAGGTCTGGCCAGAACATCATATGAGCAGTGGCTGCTAACCCCCATGGGTGATTGGTTGTTACATTGTATTTGATATATAGCTTCGATATGTTTTGTATATAGGATATGATCCTCTCCACAATGGGGAATCTCTATGAAACAGCCAGTAGACACTGCTCATGTGGCAAACCCAAGGACATTTACCACATGATTTACCGCATGGGTGTGTCTAAAAATGTATACAAGCCAAATGGCAATTTTATTGGGAGGGCTACTTATTTTAGGATTTTTTTTTGCGACAAGTTTAGGATTTTTTTTTGGATTCCTGCTTCTCTGCTTTTCCTGCTTTTCCTGCTTCTCTGCCTCTCTGCTTTNTTGCGACAAGTTTAGGATTTTTTTTTGGATTCCTGCTTCTCTGCTTTTCCTGCTTTTCCTGCTTCTCTGCCTCTCTGCTTTTCCTGCTTCTCTGCTTTCCTGCCTTTTCTGCTTTTCTGCTTCTCTGCTTTCCTGCTTTTCCTGCTTCTCTGTTTCTCTGCTTTCCTGCTTTT
>BGPT01000354.1:174580-194095 GCA_003297045.1 Symbiodinium sp. clade C Y103 | reverse complement strand
TACATACATACATACATACATACATACATACATACATACATACATACATACATACATACATACATACATACATACATACATACATACATACATATGCACATACACATTTCCATGATGATAGTATCATATCAGATATTAGTCCCCTTTATATGTCGTATCCCTGGTAAATCCAATCATAAACCTCCTAATGGGTATGGTTTATACCAACGATTTCGGGTCAAATTGGGGATGGTATTTGCTGCAGTTTTGGATGGCCTCTGCAATTGGCGATGGTCTCTCCCACCACTTTCTGGAAAAAATCTTTTGGAACGGTGTCTGGTTCTGGGTCCTCACCCCAGCTTATCCCCAAATGTTGGTGAAATCAGTTGAGTCCCATATGTTTTCCAAAATAAACCTACCATTTTCCATATGATTTCCCAAGAACTATATAAATCCACAATTTTGGTTCATTTTGCTTCATTTTTTTCAGCCCACAAACTCTCCCAAGATGTTACAGTACATGGTGAATCGGCAGGCCTTGGGATGAGTTTAAGCCCTACCGCCTGGGTGGTCCCTTACGGAATGCCTCGGAGCCGCCCATGTCGCCTCTGGGGCTGCCACCGCCCTACGATGCCATTGGCCCGGCCATCCAAGCCGTGTCCGCGCACATCCACTGTGCCGTGCTCTGTCCCTTGGATGGGTCGGCAGTTTTTGGGGATGATGGGCGCTCCAAATGGTAAGGTTTGATGAGGAAAAATGATGAAAAATGAGGATTAGGTAGATGAAATCTCACTAGAAATGGCGCATCCACATTCGGACTCAGCCATTTTTGGCATGGTTGGGGCAAGGGATGGGGGATGGTTTCGCAAGGCAGATCTTGCTTGCAATTTCGTGGCAAGAGGGGAACTCCTAACCTGGCTGTGTATCAATGGGTTGGTTGTAAGGGAAGATCTATAGGAAACTGTGGTTTTTCTCATCAAATTTGAGGGTTTCCTGTAGATTTTCCCTCACCCTCTGGTAATCGAACATGGCAGTGGAACGTGTCCTATTGATAAATATTTATGTGTAGATGATTTTCCCGGCTATAAGGCTCCATCTGCTAGGGGATGTTCAATTGCCATGCGTAAGTACTAGGGGATTTTCGATTCCAATGTTTAATTACCGGAAGGTAAACCAATCTAATGATGTTATCTCTTTTCATGGCTTCCAGACGACAAAGCCCGTTGAAATCGCCCCCAGTTCTAGTCCCAGGCGCTGATGGCAAGGCTTGGGTATCTTGGCATCACCAAGGCTTCAGACCTCCCGAAATTTTGGGGTGTGAAACTAGGAACACCCCATGGTTTACCAATGTTTACCATCGCTTCCCCATTCGACTTGTCAACTTTGGGGAAACTGATCTCCACAACTTTGTTTTGTCCGTTAAAGTTAGGAGAGCACAGCTGGGCCTGGCTGTACTGTGTCCCCTCTTGTTAGCCACATTTTGGCAAGAAAAGGTGATGATTCAGTCAGGTTGCTTTGTGGAACGCATGACTAGTTTGACAGAGGAAGTGGCAAACTGAGGGAATGCATCTATACATGCAATGCTTAATATTCAATGATTCAATACGATTACACACCCCTAAAACACAAAACACGATAAAACTTGTTGCCTAGACTCTTTCGACACTGCATCACTCAGGTTATTGGACCACCGGCACATGTATTTTTTGTGTGGCAGGGGATTTTGATGGGGCTATTTTTTGTTGGTGGTAAGATGGCAAAACTACACGACACATGGTAAAGGACCTCTTTTCGTGCTAAAGTCACCAAGAGAAAGAAGGCCATTGGCTCAAAGTCTTCTCTAGTAGTTAGTATTCTCCAATTATCTGCACCTTACAGGCAGTGACATTGGCAAAAGTGTGACTAGGAGCATCACTTGAACGCAGTTGTTGTCCATCTGCAAAATTTGGGGATTAAGTATGATGGAGTTGGGTAGTTATACCTACTATATCCAATTTATTTTCCACTTGTAATAGTCTATTTACCTCATTTATATCCCATTCAATCACCTCGGTCTATTCCCATTCAACGGTGACCATAGGGTGGAATTGGCTCAAGGCATGGGGCTGCGGCAGCAATGATGGCCGTTGCGGAGTCGAGCGTTTTCTGAACAAGAAAGGTGAAGGCTGGGTGAAAGAATCCTCTGGCAATTTCATGCAATTTGCTATGGAAAATCAATGAACATCATCATTTTGAGCAGGTAAATCATGATAAATCCTCTATAGATGGGCCATTGCTCCCATAGCTATGTTCAATTACTAGAGGGTAATCAAAATTAATCCAAATTAGTCACGACAGAACAATTGGAACCGACTATCAACACAGACGTGACTGACGCAACTGTGTATACAGTAGTCACCACAGTCCTCAATATTCATCCAATTTGCAGTGCGTATAGTGGCTATAGATGACTAGAGACTGATTGGACGATTGGAACTTCGGCCTTTATTGAGATTTGATGATGATCATCACGGGTGCTCTCACTTTCACCATTCATCTGGATGCGACCAGATCGGATCCGCTCAGGGAAACCTCCAGAGGTGGACATGATGAAGTGTTACATGATGGGCCCTCACCGTATTGGCGACTTGGAATCAGGAACAGGACGCCAATGGAGGAGGTTGAAGTCAACTGGGGAAACCTTGGATGGGTACTTTGTATACATGCTCGTAGTACTTCAATCTCTTGCTATACATCGGAACCGGGATTGAAATCCAGCTCCTTTTGCAGTATCTCTCAGATTGGCACGTCAGGACCATTATGGCAGGGTTACCCATCGGTCAGACTGGAAGCATGTCTAAGCAGCTCTGATCTTGCCTTTTGGATTGACATGCTGGAAAGCATATCTACCTCAGACGAGTCATTCCCATGGCGGCACGAAGGTTCAGATCCTAGTTTTGATTCAGAAAAAGCGATAATTAAAGTGACTCTGCTTGTTATTTTTCCCATCTTTCGCCTCCAATGTTTGCATTCACTTCACAAGTTCAGAGGCTACTCGACACCCCACACTGTGTTAGCACAGACCTGCTAGCTGAGACTTCCGCACTGGGCCCGGCTATTTGGGATAGATTCTGCAACTGCTGAAGTTGATCAATCCATCATTGCATAGATTTGATGCAGTGAGGGGCATCCCTGCCGGACCTCAGGCACCCAACTAGATCCATCCGTGAACTCAGCAGTGCTCAACTGTTCATGCTGTTCCCGGCAGATGGCACCACATGGGTAGGTCCGAAAATGGGGATACGCCCAAAACTTAGGAGGAGAGATAGGTAGAATATGGCAAAATAGGCTAATGCGTGGGAAACAGTGGCAATACAATGCAAAACATGCAAAACAACTGGGGGAAATGGTAGAACATGCGAAACCATGGTAAAACTGTAGACTTTATTGGTCAAAACAAATGCATCAACCGTCAACTGCTGGGGGCCACGGTCCATGTTTCCCAGGCTTGGCCCGGCCACTGTACTGGAAACATCCAAGTCTTCAAGGTCCCGGACGGGGTCTGAAAATGGGGGATGAACCTCATAAAATGGTCATTTTTCATAGGGAGAATGATGATAAACCATCAATTTTTGGGGTGCAAAAATGGGTACTCTAGTTTCAAACAAGCCCAGATTGAACTCAAGATCCAGGTCCAAGACGTCAACAAAGACCCCAAGATCTTCCGAAGTCTTTCGGGTTGTTTTTGGAAAATCTTCGAAAAAGTGTTCACCATCCCCCCCTGCCAAATCCCTGGCCATGATGGCCGTGAACCTTGCCAAACAGTTTTTGCTGATGCGGACGACAGGTCAGCAGGTCTTGATGCTGAGCACCGGTCGCAATCACATGGCGGCTATCGCTTTGCCTGCTGGCGAGTGAGCTCCTCACCATCCATCTCGTGCGGGCCTATGCGCCTTTTGCGCGCACACCTGTGACGAGATATACGTGTGGATTCAAGTTTATTCACGTGTGCAGATTGAACGATAGGACACATCTACTGCATTATGCCATCATGCATGCGTGTACTAGTAGAAGGCCATTGTTTTTATTCGGAGACTTCAGTTGCCATTTGTCATACATAGCTTGTTCCTCCATTTCGCCACCCCTTTTTTGGTGGGGATGTCCAGCACCATAAATACACCAATGCTGAAAGGCATTGGGAATGTGAATGCCAAAAAATGGCAATCCCACGTGCATGGACGAAAGCTGTTTCACCCAAAGTTTCAACCTATCATTTGAAACATGATAGCCGCAGGGGCGTGTGGGTGACACACTCCGGCACATTTCTTTTAAATAAATCGTGATGACACTTTGGGGTTGGAAACACACATGATCAACAACGGCTGCAACTCAAGTCTTCCACACATGTATGTTGGAAACTGTTGGAACACAATTTTTCCCTAATTTAGTTTATCCGGTGGTCCGGTGGTAGGTTATCATCTTTTTCCATTTCTATGTTTTAAAGGGGTTGCCACCAGCCACAGTTGTTTCCGGTAGGTCCCTGGTTTGGCCTTCAGCGCATCCACCATGCCCGGAAACGCCGAAGGTGCCGCAGTGGCCACAGGAGTCGCCATGTTGTTTTTGTGGCAACTGCGGTTTATGACCCAGCTATAAATGGGATAACCATGAGGATAACCCCAGTTGGAGGACTTACAAACCAGGATTGTTACTGCGGCTTCCTGGCGTCTTGATCAAACAAGTTGCTTTGAGGTGGTGGTCGTGACTGCGGAGGTTGCCAAAGGAAGGTATTGGTGGGTTTGGTCACTCAGCGGGGCCCTGGTCTGTTGCGGTGGAGCCCAGAAACTGGAAAATTGGAGGCACGGCCAGTCATCTATTTGCACAGGCGCACCAGATTCATGAAGATATACCATCGATATACTTTCATAACCTTTAATCACTGTAGTCACTGTATGCAAACATCCAAACATCCATGCATGGTCCATGCTTACATACATTTTTCCTTATATAGATGAACCATATCAAAATACATATATTTGATATATTCAACACTTGCATGAGATGCGGTATGTATTCTGAGCAGCAAAAGGGATTTCGGCTATTCCCCAATCAGCGTTCGCTGCAGGCACTACCAGCGACTCAAGATGTTGATTGCCAGAGCCGTGTCCTAGGCGGGGTCATGGCGGGGTCGCCGGTGTCGGTGAGAGCTACTTTAAGTTGGATAAGAAAATTGGATCCTGGTACAGTTGTTTGAGGATGATATACGAATGCTTTCATTCATTTATAGCTGATCAATAAGATTCAATAAGCTATACTTGCCATATGAGTTGAACCGTTTTGATGTTTGCATCCGTTCCGCACCCGGCCTTTTGTGAAGAATGCTTCCCCCATTTGACAGCGTCCAGAGGCGCCCATGGAGCGGAGTTGGCAACAAAGCCGTTGAAAAAGTTGGCCCAGAACTTCGTTCAACAGGACTGGATCATGGCCATGGCTGGATGTGTAGGATTGCGTCAGAACGTTCAAGCGTCATGTAGGTACAGGTACGATGTCAGTGTGGCTTTGAAGCGTGAATTGATTGAACTTGTGGATTGCATCTAGTTGCACCTTGCCCATGTGGGCATAATCAGACTGAGTTTTGACACTGCTCCAGGACAATGGGAAAGTTGGCCTAGGCATCAAAATTCGGGAGGGGCGCACGTTGGCTTGGACTTGTTGTGGCTTCTTTATATATGTTGTCCCAGCCCCAGTGAAACAGTTTTTGATGGAGAAATATGAGAAATGGTCAATAAATGTCAATAAGATAGCAATTGTTGGTGGTTCTGGGTTGGTTTTGGATCTTGTGAATACATCATTCTAGATATAATATTTTATAGGTGGACATATGTATATACACAGTATACATATGTATATTACTATGTATCACGTTACAATATAAATCTATATTAGAACACATATTTATAGACTATTTGTAGATAGCCTTGATGGAAAACCGCTTGAGATCAGCTGCAAAACTGTCACGTAACGTCTTGCGCTTGGAGGCCCTGGAGCTCTGGCGGTGCGAAAGGTCGGGGGGCGATTCATGGGGGTTTCCATAAATGGAGGTACCCCAATAGCTGGATGGTTTCCAATGGAAAATCCTATTTAAATTTAAATGGATGATTTGGGAGTACCCACATTCAGGAAACCTCCATATTTAGCATTTGACACATACATTTTGAAAAATAAAAGAACACACATAATTACATCAGTTTCGGAGTGATTGGCATCACCAGTCAGAAGCACGCTGCAGGCTATAGGCTATATTTGTTGATTTTGTTGGCTGCCACATCATCCACGGCCCCGGATGGCTACGTACCCAGGCTTTACAGGTGCTCCGGCAGAGTCGCAAGGCGGGGCTCCATTTTTTGCGTTGGAAATCGTTAGAGGGTGGAGGATGGGAATGAAGAGTAGGTGTGTTTTCGAAGTATGATATCTTTATTTATTTTATGTTCATGTTGGCATGCAAATAGAGAATGTTTGCAATAGATCCGTTTCTATCCAAATGTATAAGTCCCAATCTATGATAATTAATAATTACTGATCTTTTGGTAGTAGACCTGAGCGCGAGATAGGCTCCCATGACAGCATTGGACAGCCTCCCCCTGGCAACTTCAAGGTAGGACACCTGAGCGACATGCCATGGAACGATACCTGTGAGGCAGTCGCAGGACAATCAACCTTGGCGGGGGTGCTCAAAGCCTGGAGTCGGGCAATGCCCGAGGGATAGCTGCTGGGGCTACGATCTCCAGTGCTTCGATGTTTTGGGGATTTCGGAACTAGCCATGTTTGATTACCGGATGGTACAGTATTGATAACTGGTTGGGGGTTTCAAATATCTATTTTTTTCAAGCATGCAAAAGGGATGATTGGTTGAGATGACTTTTGCATATTTTTGGGATGCGGTATGAATACTAAAACCACCAAGCAGATCAACGTTTCGGCCAGAAGGGTGGCTCTGCCCATCCCTCCGTGACCACGGCGCGCCAGGATCGCTTGCTGCGTGAGTTGGAGGTCGCATCACAGGAGTGTGAAGCTAAGCCCCGGGTCATTGCAGCGCTGTGGCTGTGGACTGCTGTAGCATCTTGCCATTGTTTTGGGTATTTTGGGTATCATAATATAGCCTGTAATCTGAGAAAATACCCGGCCCGAATCATACCCTTTTTGTTCCTTCCCAAAATGGTGACATGGTGTACAATGGGTTGATTCTTGATTGTATCCTCCTGAGCTTGGAGGATTGATTCAATGACTCGAAGATTCAAGTGAGCCGACTGCAGGCTTCACTTCAAGAGTGAGATAAATATACTTACATCTTAACTTGCTGAAAGCATTCAAAGTTCCAGAATCTTTCCAGCGTGGACTGAGATGTTACTACGTACAACTCCTCTGGCAATCACCAATGAAAAATCCTTGAACAATCCTCCAGAAACACTAGAATCCAATGAACAGTGAATGAATTTTACACAAGACAGGCGACCTACCCTGGCCAACCATATACTGTACTGACCCCGCCAGAGCACCCAACTTCCAAAGGCCCCGCGAGATCTATTCTGGCAACAAGCTGTCGCAAAAGGCCGCTGGAAGGGGCACCTGTGGCCCTGTGGGTGGCACCCCTTGAACAGGCCACAAGATCATAAAATCGATGTAGCAGGGCTAAGTTCTCCAGTACATGTGGTGACCTAGATATGAATAAGTTCCCTTTCCTTGGGGCTCCCTGGATTTACAGAACTTATTGCATCTTATTGCATTGTTCCAGGTTACCAGGATGTCCGGCCAAACTCGTCACGTCGAAGCGGCAGAGATGTCAACCTCGATAAATAACTCCATCCATATGTTCACATCATCTTGCCCATCTATTTTCCATCAATATATAAATCAATAGCTATGTTCATCATCTCAGGATTTTTTCCAGAGCTAACACCATGCCACGAATCTTCCCCCACCTTCGCCAGCGTCCCAGGCTCAGCAGCTGGACTTGGAGTTGGAACAGCAGCGAAAGGAGGACGTGCTGCACGTGCAGCAGGCCATCCGAACGGCGTTGCGCTTGGCCAACGAGGATGGCGTCCGGGGGCCTGGTGCCTGGGGATGGGGAGAAAAACCATGGTGATGTGATTTTTTGTAGGACCATCCAAAAGAAGGGGATGGAGGTTGGAAGAAGATGCTGCTGATAGTGGAAACTCTCCTTGGAAATATCTGGTTTTCTATGTGTTTTTTGGGATGACTGCTGGCATTCATTAAGAATGCCGACCCAAATTAGCACAGGCTGTGAGATCTCATTGCCACCGAATGGATGACGGGATGCCCAGCCTTTTCTCCCCCAACTCTGCGCCGAGTTAGGCAGTAGATTGGTTGCGGCGCGCCAGTGGCATCACGCCGCGGCTAGGTGTCGCAGCCGGGGGATCAGAATCCTGGAGACGGTACGATGATATCCTCTGAATTGTTGATTATCATGAAGAATCTCATAGCAATCCCATGAATAGTTGGATTGAACAATGATAAGTATATAATCATATAACCAACTGTCAATATGATCATTCGAGATCATTAGAGTCTATTCGAGATAGTTGGTGTTGATTGCTGCTGGGTAGTGATGGCATCCAAAAATTCAACCGCGCCCTTGGCTTTCGGACAGGTCTTTGCAGTTTGGTCACAGCACTGATGGCCCATCACAAGTGGCTCGGTGCACTTCTGTCGCTGTTTTCCTTTGGGATAGCCATGTGAAACTGGGGTGTATGGTAATTTAAGATAGCGATGGAACATGGCTAATTTCTAGATGATTATCAAGATTTGCCTACTAGAGATGGTGATTTTCCATATCTATGTTAAACTGCCAGAGGTTTCCCCAATCTATCGCAATTTGTTACTGGGGACGTAATGATGAACATGGGATTCGGATTGATATTTTTCTGTTTATCTTTCACCAGAGAGCTTCAGACAACACGGAACTGTTGTTTCATCTCCTCCTTGAATGTGGCTGGATTCTTGTCGAGTTCTCTGCGAGGTCAGTCTCCCATGTCACTTTGAGAGAGGTCCTTCCAACGTCCGGCTGCCAGATGCGTTGACTTGAATCGAATCTTCCAGGTGTGCAATGTGGTAAACACAATGCCAGAAATGGATGGTAATCTAACCATCCCCAAATAGGATCAAAATGGATCAAATATAGGAGGTTTCTTCTTGGGTATCCAACTTTAATGAGACCTTTACTCAGGAGTTTCGCTGGGAACGAAGCTATTGCTGTAGCGTTTTGGATTGTCCATCTTCATCCATGATCCCTCTGCCAGCGAGACCGAGTCGATCAACCCAGGTCGTTGGGGGAGAAGGAGATGGCCAAGTGGGAAACACAGAGGGGTCAGATGATGTCAGATGGGCATCAGTAGGCAGCAGGCTTAAGGATACATATGATATATAGATATATAAGTATTATATAAGTTTATATAGTAATATATAAGTATTATATTTATATATAGTAATATATATATATATAGTAATATATATATATATTAATGTATATATATATATGTATATATTATAATGTATATATATATATATATATATTATAATGTATATATATATATATTGATATACGTGTGTGGACATTTATGGATTTCTATTGATAATTATGATCCATCATGGATACTGTACATAATTGAACTGCTAGTAAGGGTTTGGCTGGTCATGAAGCTTGGGGTTTTGGGAGCGCGGCGATTTCCATCGCCCCGTTTGTAGCAGCATTTCAGCTATGGTCAAATGCCATGTCGCTAGTGTCTGTGGCAGTTTGGTCAAGCAATTACAGGGAGATACGTTACCGGAGGCAGTTTGGTCTCTCCGTCACTTCAACCTTTCCACCAAATTCTTGCAATCGAGTACATGCACATTGTACCTAGACCTAGGTTATCCCAGAGTCACAAAGCCGTAAAGCTCTGTAAAGCGTTGTAGAGATTGATCAATTCCATGGACTAGATATCGGATCCTTTTCTCCATCATTTTCCGGTGATTTCCGGTGTTTGGATGTAGAAGATTGTTGATGAACTTTTGCGCGTTCCCGATCAGGAATGGACATTGGTAGAGGTGTACTGCAATGTTTCCTCACCTCTTGCAGTGTTTCTTGCTCCGGCCGCCTCCCAGGCTTTGGGAGTCAGTAGCTGGGGTGCTGCCTCTTGGATCAGAAACCTAGGGAGGTTTGAGGAGGGGAGGAATTAGAAAGACCTCACTGTGACATCAGTGGAACGATCATTAGTTAGGGGGATCATCCCCAAATGAACTTCATTTCAGTTATTTTCAGGTTACATCCTGAGTTGCTACAATTCAGCCAGATACCATGGACCATTGACCAAAGAAAATTGTCAACCATATAACCAGCATGACTTTTTTAGGGCAAGTTGTGAGATGTTGCTCCAATAGCTGGGCCCCGAGGCTCTACACAGTACGTGTGGGACAGGTAGCACGAGCACAGCAATCTTTGGAACAGCTCTTTGAGGAGCTGTTAAGCCCGTGAGCCGGGTATATCACATGTTGCATCCTTTCAAATCCGTCTACCGTACATTCTTTGGCATCCTGTTCCTGTCCACCATTTATACCTTTAATGTTATGGTGACAATTCTTGTCGCTCCAAGCCATCCAGATGTTCCAGGAAGCGTGCATATGTGAGTAATCACGTGCATGAAGCAGTTTTGTTAGACGTGTCGTTCTAGACAGCGGTTGCGGGATCCTGTTTGGTGTGTTGTAGTCCATGAGCACCCTGACTCCTACTTGTCCGTTGTATTTGTACTGGAGTATCTTCTTGACAGGGGCCGGATATGTTTTTTTTTTTCAGACCCTAGGCTTTCACAGGAATGTAGGCGTGCAGGAACACCCCTCAGCCTCTACCGCAAGAGAAGCATACACCAAACGACCCTACAGTATAGTTGGTGCAACATGCCAAGACACTTGGCCGACGCCCTTTCATTGCTCCGGTCGACGCCCTTTCATTGCTCGATGTATACACATGCCTCTAGTACCCGATGTCCAAAGAGGAGGGTTTACATAGACCTCATCCATTCTTTTCATACACGAAGGCAATAGCGTTCAATATCCGCTTTCGTTCAAGGTGCAGCTTGGGATAGTTTACTGTTTTAATGTCAATCAAACATTGAAATAGCAATAGAAATCCCCCATTAAGTTCGATGATGTTCGATGATAAACCCATCTAACTGAACATTGATGGGGGATTTCCCAGCTAGCCATGGCAATGGAAATTGCCAGGAGAAGCGGAAACCAAATGGGGAGGTGGCAGCTTCCTTGCAAGCCCGTGCGGCCCGAAGCCTTAGGTGAGGATGTGTCAACTGATGAGCATTATGCTTTGAAGCTCCGCTACGAGTCAGAACATATGTGTGTATAGAGGATTATATATATATATATACACATGTAGTTTCATGTATAATATATGTATGTATACATATATATACACAGAATACAGAACACTTATATATTATTATTTGAATTAACCATTGTATCTAGGTCCTGACAGTATTCGAGTGCCATGCTTACAACGGTGGTAGGACTCGCACTGCACATTGTCCAAGCCACTCAGTGCCCGTACAGATTGAAGCCACCAACCCCATATCAGTGCCATTTTGGTATTGGTCATTGGATTGGTTTTGTTGGGAAAATCTACAGGAAACCATGGATTTCCCATGATATGTAGAGGTTTCCTGTAAATTTTCCCATTAACCAATCCATTGAATTGGATTATGGTAAGTTGAAAGTGCATCCACTTCAGCCCTTGAATGGATGACCAGTGCAAAGACCTTCCATGTTCGTTGCTGAGGTGGCAGTGCAGCTAGGCAACCAGCGGAGGGTCATTTGGGGATTTTTTGGCATGTTTAAACATGTTCCAAGATTTAGACTTATACAGTATTGTGCATCCAAAGTTGCAGTACTTTCAATCTACAAGCTGCAATTAAAAGTCCATGAGTTCCGAGCCATGTTGGATGATTTGGTATGACTTTGAATACAAACAATGGTGGATTAAAACCTGTGATACCAATGGATACCACATTTATGAATATAACATAATATAACAAATTATCAACATACGGCTATGTGTACCAGCCATTTTGCTCCCCATGGTATTGGATTTTGACCAATAGCCATAGCTTGCGCCCACCGCCGGCAGGTGAGGAAAGACACCTCGTTTCCCAGTCAGGCTGTGGGTTAGATGTCAGTCGATCCAGGATACAGATAGGTGATAGGGCCGATAGGGATAGAATGATGAGAAACCATGGGATTTTGCTGGATATCAATGGATTGGTGAATGGGAAAATTTACAGGAAACCATGGATTTTCCCGTGAAATATAGGGGTTTCCTGTAAATTTTCCCTTGAACCAATCCAATGATGGATAGGATTTGGTGACATCCGTGACATCCCTATAGGGATATATACATATATATATATATATGTGATAATTAAACCATTTGTCCGAGAATGGTGGACGCTGTATGATATCGTACCCCAAAAGATGCCAATTCTGATAAGGATCATGATAACTGATAAACCATGGGATTTTGGGGCGCCTTTGAATCATTTTGGGGCACCAGATGTTTACCAAAGATGGACAAATGGATGATATAATGGATGGATAGATACATTGATATGATTGATATGATTGATGATTTTGGACAAATCCTTTGGGGTGTTCTGTGCAAATTAATATGCCAGATCCACTATGCACTGGATTTCAGTTGTGGAGGTCGAGACGTCGTTTTTGACCCACGACTGTTGGTCTTCGAGTTCCTCTGCAACATCATGCTGCGCAAATCTCAGGCGCAATAGTGGAAGGGTGGCTGGAAGATTTAATGGTAGAGGATGTAACGTGGTAAAACCAGAGCCGTAAACCACAACCAATTCCAGGTTTACCGCGAATGGTTGGTGTGAAACATGCCCAATTCCCCGAATCGGAGTTGAATTGTTGGGTTGATTAGGTATATACCCAACGAAAGTAACCAAAGTCATTGGCAATAAGTTTCACGGTGGTTTGTTGACGAGTCAATCTGTGTTTGCCTGTTCAGGACCCAAACTCAACGCAAAAACATTTTGATGCATTTGGATGTTCACATTCTGCTAGATTGGCATCGAGCACAGCCCAGAGTCCAGCAGCATCGTCAATTGCCAAACCAACTGACAAGCAGATTGGCACCTAGCCCCAATGATAGATGTTAATGGGCCATTCTATACTAGTGGTTGGTGGTTGGTAAAGCTTCATAAACTCCTCATAAACCATTTAAAAGCCCTTTTCGCTGGGGGGTCACTTTTGTGCCGTGTTGCCGGGCGTGTTGCCGGCCATGTTGCCAGGTTGAATTGATTCACGCTTTCATGGCGAGTGCACAGGTGGCCGGGGTGGCCGGGGTGGCCGGGGTGGCCGGGGTGGCCGGGGTGGCCGGAGATTGAGATATCGAGCTGTTTCTGAGACTTGACCGTGACAGTTGTATTAGGCGATCTTGTCTTTCAGCTTGGTATCCTGGTATCCTTTTCATCTTCATTGTAAACCAACATTATCCAACAACAAGTCCAGTATCACTCAGAGTGTTTGAAGATGTTTGAAGCTAGCTATGCGCCGTTATGACCATGCTGTGCTTTTTGGATCTTTTGGGAGTGGTTAGTTTTCAGCCAACCTAAATCATCCTTCAGCTGATATAATAGGTTTGTTGGTATGAAAGACCCGCCCCGGTTCCCCACTACGGTGTTGAAGGCAGGCACATCTGTGTGGGGAGGCTGAGTGTCCTGCTGCAGGAGGGAAAGGACCACAAGATAATGTAATTCTTCTGGAAGCAGTCATTTTCATTTGTGGAGGTTCTTGGAATTCTGAACCGCGCCCTGCAATCTGATTTCATCTTCCTTATGCGGGTAGCATATAGACATCTAGTGTTTGGACGTCTTTCAATCAAATTTGATCTATTGGCAGATCTTTTGAACCAACCTTTCTTGCCGTTGCAGTGTTTGCATCCAGGGTTTTGCCGTGTAGTTTACCCAGGTGTCAGCAGATGCTCATGGGCGAGGGGAAGACCACAGTGATCGCACCTCTTTTGGTGCTTCTACTTGCAGACACCAACAGGTGGGGTCACATCCAGTTGCTGAGCATTTCTTGTTGGCGATGCTGCTACAACCATGCTGTGGTTGGTGGTGCCGGTTGCTCATTTTCCGGTTTACATATCTTAGGCACATGCAACGCTTCGGAAGTGTCGTTTGCCAAGGGGGTCTGCGCTTTGTCGCAGGTTGGTATGCTCCTGCATGCCATCAGCATTGCTTGACATGCTTGGGGCCCAGTACTGGCAGTGACCTCCTGACCTCCACAAGGGCTTTGATGGGGCACTTTTGCAGTTCCAAAGTGATGGCATGCCCCAAACAATCCAACCGGCAGCAAAACTTCAAGCGGGACCTCTGACCTGGTGGATGTTGGTGTGTCAATGCAGATGCTAAGATGGGTTTGTCTGAAAAAATTGAGTGAAAGCCTTAAATCCAATGGTCTATCATCATTTTCCCTATAACAACAACCAGACGTAGGGGGCAAATCCACCATCATTGTCAGACTTTTTGGTTAACCAGCCACCGTCGAGGTCCCGTGCAGTGTTGGCAGAACGCTTCTCGTCCCCGGTACTTCCTAGGCGCGGAGTAGCTTTTGTATTACTTGGGTGATCTTGGGTGTCTGAAAATGGAACAGATACCCCCCTACTCATGGCAATTTTATGCAATTTGCCATATAGGTAAGATGACTGAAAATGATGGAACATCATGGTTCACCAGTGGATGGGATGGGGTATATACTATGGTCCACCTATTTTCAGACAAAGCAATTTAGGGGTAATTAGATAAGGACAGTGGCTCAGGATGCCCGGATCTCCCACGCACGCTTGCAGGCCGGTGTTGACCCTCGAATTTCACCGTCAGGTTGGGCCATCCGTGGGGTGGATGCCACTATCTACACGGATACGACATGATACTATCTAGTGTATAGGTAAGTTATGTTGAGTTGGGATAGATCAGCCTAACTTGCTTGATGAGATGGTTTAGACCTCAAGATGCCTAAAGCTTCATTGAATAGACGGAATAAATCAAAATTAATGGAAAGGATCAGAAACAGCAGGTCCAATCTGCAGCTTGATCCCACGAAGCCCAGGTGCCGGCCAGCAAGGCCCTGCTATGTAAGCTGGAAGCAGCACGCCGTGGCAAGGCATGGGGGCAATACAATGGTCATGGACCGTGTGTGACTCCAGGGGGCCAACACGTGATATGGTGGGCACCAGGCAACAAGACGTGCTTCAACTCACAATCAACGCCTCGTTGCAGGCTGCAGTGATAGCAGCACCGACCTCTGCCGCGGGCTTGGATGTACGATGGCTCTACCTCGCAGGGTCGTAATGGTGTATCTTGATGATTTTTTTGGATGGACACATCCTGGAAGTTTAAAGTAACCACCACAAGTACAGAAACGGTCAAACTTACCATTATTTTAGGAGGATCTTATCATACTTAAATACATGCATACAGTGAGTCCTGAGAGGTTGTTGATAAATGAAGTATTCTTGGGGGCACTGACTGGGGGTCATAAATCAAATCAGCAAGCATCAGCGAGGTCCGATGGAGTTGCAGCGGATTAAAAAACCAATAGATACTGTAAGTTGACCAATTACATAAATAAGGACGGCCAACTATATAAAGCCCCGGGACGAAAAAATAATGAAGAAGACATGACCATAGATGGAGAGGGCGATCGAGAGAGAGAGAGAGAGACATGACCATAGATACATCATATATTGCACATAACAGGTGGTTTAAAGTTTAGGGATAGAGGCCCTTCTTATCCGGCGTGCACATAACATATATATATATATATATATATACGTGTGTAGATATATTATACATCTAGATGCACATGCGCATCATACCCTCCGGTGTCATCAAACGTGGCAATGGGAAAATAAATGGTCGTAGCTGGAAACATCATCGAACATTCCATGGGCGATTTTCCAGCCTGCGCCATATGTGATGACACCGGAGGGTATGCAGATATCATGTTCCCAGGTGAAGAGCATCCTCTTGCGCAGGGTGGAACTACTATTGGAGTCGGGCTTGCCCAGCAGAAGCGTTGCGGGGTGTCCGCCGTTGGGCTTGTACAAAAAAGAGGGGGAACTATAGCAGCCCCCAAACAGATGCCGAAACATGTTTCCAGGATGGTAGCTTGATGGTATGTTACGTGCTCCACATATTTTTTTAAACCAGGTTTCCACTTTTCTATCTCTTTTTTGGGTTGTTTTAGTGGGGATATTTCATGGGGACATTTCACAGGGATATTTCATGGGGATATTCCATGGGATGGATATAACTATGATATTTGAGTCTGTCTGAACCTGCGGGAGATAAATATGAAATTGCCACTTTGACGTAGGGAAAATTATGATTCACCAGCAATTTTTGGATCATTTACAGTACCATCATTTACCTATTTTCAGACAGGGTTTGATCCGTTAAAGCCATTTTTTTTTGCCTCCTGAAATCCATTGACTTCCAGGGACCTCAGGATTTTCACTGCGGACGGCAGCTCAGGCTCCACCAACAGCGGAAATTGCACAGGGCCCGCAGCGAGACGGAGCTCCAGAAGGCACCGGTAATGCAGTGCCTGTTGGGTGTATGTAATGGTGGTAAAGCAATGATAAACCATCCCCAAAATCACAATTTTTATGGGTGGGATATACAAAGATGGGTGGTTTATCATATTGCTTTTAGTAATGTTATACCATGTTGGATATTGATGATGATTTTCAAAAAATGACACAATAGAGGACAGCTACACTAATCAACATAATTACTATCATTAAGCTTTTGAGGTTATGTAGTTCCTCTATTTCCGTCTTGGTTGTTTTGAAAGAGCCTGACTTTTCCTCATTGAACCCGAAACAACCCATGATGTCAACCAGAAGAAGCAAGTGCATGCTTTCACCAGCATCAAAGCCAGTGTACAGAAACTTGGGCGTGATGAGAACCACTAGGTTTTACATCCTCCACGGCAGCAGTTCGCTAGGGTCCAGGGTACAGACTTCAATGAGAGCCATGTTTGGGCAAGACCTTGCAAACCCAATACAGATCAACCTAGATAAGGGAAATGTAATAGTTCTATATAGATAAATCATGATAAATCAAGGTAGAACATGGAATAACGATATAAATAAGTTATATACATGTCCTGAAGAAAAGGTCCGTCAGCCAAGACTGTGGCACCGCAGGGTTCCTGGTTGCGCTTTCCGTCCTGGTTATCCAACGCTCCTTGGCCATGACAGTGCTTGGGCACTTGACTGCTGTCACCGGTGCGAGTGAGACGTTGTGAGACCAGACCAGTAGAGTTGGACTAGATGGGGTTCTCCCATCTATTTATATAAAAAAATATATTTAGAGTATTTCAGAGTTACTATACATATGAATATACATACCGGTATAATATTTGGCTATTAACCAGTTTCTAAGTGGGATGATCCTCCAAGTAGAGTGGTTCCCTACTTTCCATGATCAACTAGATGGGCTGTGCTTTTCCAGATTGATCAAAACTTAGATGGGAACAGCTCCCCGTGGTCGCGTTGAGTAGCAGGATGGATTCACATGGATGCACTGGGTACAACACAAAATGCCCGCTGAAGAACATCTAAGCATATGGATGCATATGGTATAAAACCTGCCCATTCAACATCCCATGGAAATTTATATATTGTTGCTGGTTAAATCATGTTAAATACCTATTTTCAATGGTGAAACCTCTTCGTTTCGATGGTTAAGCCGGGATTGAATCACCATTTTCCCCGGGTGAAATGCCATGGGAGGCCTCAGATGATGAAGGCCAGATGACTCACAAGAGCGGAACCACGGAGAAACCCCTGCAGGCCAGCTCAGCTGGGGGTTCTTAAATGACATATTTGATGGGAATGTAATGGGATTTAATATGGGTATGATGGGATATAATATGGCACAGAATTACTACAGGCATAGAATTAGCACACAAACACATGTACCAGTAGTACCGCACAAGGCGGTGGCGGAAGTTTCAAAAATGGTAAACCTATAGGAGAGGTTCGTTGCTGTGACTGATGGATGGCAGAGCGANGGCGGTGGCGGAAGTTTCAAAAATGGTAAACCTATAGGAGAGGTTCGTTGCTGTGACTGATGGATGGCAGAGCGAACTCACTGATGGACCGACAAGTGGCTGGAGGTAGCGCAGTGTTGTTGTGGTTGTGGCCGTAATTGTAGTTGTGGTTGTAGTTGTAGATGTAGATGTAGTTGTGGTTGTAGTTGTTGTTGTGGTTGTATTGCAGGGCAGTGTAGTGTAGTNTTGTGGCCGTAATTGTAGTTGTGGTTGTAGTTGTAGATGTAGATGTAGTTGTGGTTGTAGTTGTTGTTGTGGTTGTATTGCAGGGCAGTGTAGTGTAGTTGTAGTGGTTAGCGTGGTTGTACTTGTAGTTGTTGTAGTTGTTGTAGTTGTAGATGTTGTAATTGTTGTAGTTGTTGTAGTTGCTGTAGTCGTTGTAGTTCTAGTTGTCATGGAATTGAAATTGCAGTTGTAGTTGTTGTAGTTGTAGTTGTGATGGTAGTGGTTGTTCTGGTTGTACTTGTTGTAGTTGTTGTAGTTGTAGTTGTCACGGTGTTGAAGTTGTANTGTAGTTGTTGTAGTTGTAGTTGTGATGGTAGTGGTTGTTCTGGTTGTACTTGTTGTAGTTGTTGTAGTTGTAGTTGTCACGGTGTTGAAGTTGTAGTTTTAGTTGTAGTTGTAGTAGTTGTTGTAGTTGTAGTTGTTATGTAGTTGACGGTGTAGTTGTAGTGGAAGTTGTACTTGTTGTAGTTGTAGCTGTAATTCTTGTAGTTGTTGTAGTTGTAGCTGTCATTTAGTTGAAGTTGTTGTTGTAGTTGTTGTTGTAGTTGTAGTTGTTGTAGTTGTAGTTGTAGTTGTAGTGGCTGTTGTGGTGTGGTTGTTGTAGTTGTAGTAGTTGCAGTTGTAGTTGTAGTTGTAGTTGTAGTGTAACATTCCGAAACGAAGCAATTCCCTGAGACTTCCTCAATTTTTGAANGTTGTTGTAGTTGTAGTAGTTGCAGTTGTAGTTGTAGTTGTAGTTGTAGTGTAACATTCCGAAACGAAGCAATTCCCTGAGACTTCCTCAATTTTTGAAGTTGACCACATCAAAAACGAAGCAATTCTGCGAGNAAGTGCTGCACCTGTCACGCAAAATCATCTTAGCAAACCTGAAGATCTCATGTTCCAAAATGCAACCCCTCTCAGGAAATCAGCGCCCTGACCTTTCAACATGTTTGCTTGAAGTGTCTCTTGTACTGCGCCTGCCACGAAAAATGCATCGGTGGAAATCCTCTTCAAATGTCCCACGCCTGCCATCGTTTTTGAAAATGGTACAAAACCCGCACGTTTAGCTCACTTTTGACAAGGTGCAGAATCCCTTGCGCCTGCCACACAAAACGACGTCTGGACGTCCAAAAGTGCTCCGAGCATGTGGTG
>BGPT01000354.1:152578-174562 GCA_003297045.1 Symbiodinium sp. clade C Y103 | reverse complement strand
GCTTCGCGCCACAGCGCCGTGCACTTTTTCGACATCTCAACTTCCAAAAGTGCTCCGACCGTGACAGTTTTTAACACTTTTTACTTCCAAATGTGCTTCTCGCCACAGCGCCGTGCACTTTTTCCACATCTCAACTTCCAAAAGTGCTCCGANGCCGCTTTAGCGAGCCTACTTTTCGACCCTCCGGAGCCACAAAACATTGGAAAAACACAGTGTTTCGCGACTTTCCCACCTTTTCGCACACCTGCATCTCTTCTCTTCTGACTTTCTTATCTCTTATCTTCTCTCTTCTGACTTTCTTCATCTCTGATCTCACTTCTGACTTTTCTCACCTCTGCTTTTCAACTGTCCATATTGTCGGAAGTTTCACTTCTAAACTTCCTTCGATAATATACACATAGGATTATATGGCCAGAAATATGATTCTTGGGTGTCTCTGACCATGGAGATGCCGAACATTCAAAGGGAAATGACAAATTTCCGCAGCTTGAAAGATGCATTACCATAGTTGGAAATAAATTCGCCGTTAGATGTGTCAGCTTCAGTCTTCATGTGTGGCAGAGGCTACAGATTTTCAATTGCTGCAGGCGCAAGACGAGGCCAAAGTGGAAGAAGTGCGTCGAGATCTTATCAAATGAATGAAGTGGTCCCGGGTGGCAAGTATCGGCTTTGCTTCGTTAGGTTCTGAGGATTTGTTTCAGGGGTTGGATGCAAGGATATCAGCCCAGCCCAATATATATATATATATATATTCTAATGCATTCTATTACATATTCATCCTATATTCATCACAACATATTCATCATACATCCATATTCATTTTAGATATGTTTTATCATTCAGATGTATCTATATATCTATCTATAGAAATATATCATCCTATATTCATCCTATATTCATCACAGCATATTCATCCTACATCCATCATATATTCATCGCATCTTCATTCCGATCCATTGTATTATTCAGATGCATCTATTATATCTATCTACTCGTATCTATAGAAATATATCGTATGTCAATCCCCCCACTCCATCACCCTTTTCCGTTGTCGCAGTCCAAGGGATTTGTGGAGCCATTCTGGGCCTCTTTCACTCGGGCGTCATGTTACTGGACGAGGCGCCGGTTGATGCTGGTCGCACCTGATAGATAGGCTTGGACACGACTTGGGTGTGTCTGAACATGGAAGATTTACCCATCAAATGGCTATGTTCAGTGGACATGATAAACATGAAACCATGATTAAAAATCAAGCTTGGGGCACAACTCTATTTTCATCCCATGTTTTTGGATGGTTAGATCTCCGTTCTCCCCATTCTTTGGTGAAGTTCTCCACAGTTTTAGAGGTACCAAAGCCATCAGCTCTCAGGTGGATTTACTCCTCGATCCCTTGAAGAGTGAGTTGAATTGGCCGCACTTGGCTCAGATTTTTCAGTGGCAGCTGCCATTGATTTGTTCTATGCCTGTTTCAAGTTCCACTTTGAACACCGGGTCTGTAATTTTGATATTTTTCAGGCGGCAGGTTGAATCTACCAGGCCACTGAGGGCCCGGGGGTATATCTCGAGGCTGGGTCGACGCCTTCCTTTGGACATGACAGGCTCGGGGTGATGCTGGCGCACCAGAAATCCAACAACCAAGCCATTTCCATCCTGAGTGGCACCATCCTGGTTTGGTGTCCAGCATGGTTTGTATCCGACAAGGGATTACCCGTACCCTAAACATATGGGTTTCCTTAGTAGCTACAGTCATCAATGGTGGAAGTGACGTGTCTCAAACTTTGGATGCACCTAGCCATTTCACACATTGGTTGCATCACGGCTGGGCGAAAATTGGGGAGCCTACATGGCCCACATGCCTGGCAACTTACCCAGCCACTGGGCCATATGCACAGGCCCCGGGCAGAACGGAACGCACAGGCCAGGTAGTGTCTGCTTCGCACTTCATAATCACCAGCAGTGAAACATGGTGATTCATCAGGGCATTGATTTGTCGTTGAGAGTTCGCCATCCAATTTACAATCCATTGATATCCATTGATTCAGATGATCCTCGTGGCCACGTCGTGGCAGGTTGGGCTTCCGTTACACCTTGCCATTTCAGCTGCTGGATGCTATCTTTGCTGCGGCTAGGGGCCTGGAAAACATCCTTGCAGACTTGAGCTGACTGTGCTGAAAAGGGCGCATCCTCTGTTCGTTTGCCCAGGTGCCAATACTTGAATATATAATATATATATATATATATTATATATATTATATATATATATTATATATATTATATATATATATTATATATTATATATATATATTATATATATATTATATATATATATATATTATATATATATATTTGAATACCTTTCTTGGGGGTAGCGTGTGCTGCACACCCCGAGAACCATTATTTGATCTTGGGTGCATCAATTTCACGCGCCTCTCTGCAGCATCTCTGCAACCCTTGTGTTTTGAGGGTTTTCTTCTAATTGGAGACGTCACAATGCACAAATAAACCCAATAAATCAACAGTATGTTCAAATTCCTGTCAGGCAAGGTTTTGGTCCCCATATGGGTTTCTTGAAACTTGGGAGAAATCTCCAAAATGGCAATCTAGTGGGGAATTGACAGGACTTTGATTCGAAACCATTGGGTTTTGGGGGACCCAATTTGAGACACGCAGACGCCTTCGTTTTGGAACAGCAAGTGATCGTGCACAGCACAGCACACGCTCAGGCAACAGGCTGTTCGGAAATCACCCCATCGAGCCGTCGGGGGAACCTAGAAGCTTCGAGTACAGCGCATGTGGCCCTTTGGGAAGCCAACGTTGATGTTGCGCATGGCTCCATTTGAGAGGGGACCACCAACACTGGTAGTGACTCCTAGTGTTCTTCATCCATGTTCATGCGTGTTGGCTCCCTTACTTCTGGCATTTTTTTCAAAAGATGAGGTCAAATCGGCTCGGGCAACACCACCAGCAGTTGCAAGCAACCACAGTTTGTTGCCACCAGCATCTTCCAGCCATAGTTTGATCCTATCAGGTCGAGAGGCCCAGGCGGCCTTGGGTGTTTGGACGCCCAGAGCAATTTGGAGGATGACCAGTGTGTTCGTTTCATCCAGTATTTGATGAGCTTGGCGTACAGTGTACAGTGTAAAGCTACGAATCGCAAGTGTTAGAGGGATGACTCAGGGGCTATGGAGATTTTGAGTTACTACTTGGAACTTTCATTGCCAGCAGGAAACAGCCGAGTCTATTTTGCTGTCACGGTGACGCCCAGCCCTTCAGGTCCTTGCGGAAAAGATTAAGCAGGGTCGAAAAGCTTTGAAGGTGCAGGCAGGAGACGGATTTTTGCCCTTGCAGAATGTTGTGGGCATGCCGAGCTTTCGGGACAATATGTTCAGAATATTTCAGAAACATATGACAGTGGTGTTTATGTTTCTGATTTGTGATAATTCGTGCTACTTCAGCCCTGAAATTGGAAAGCCATCACCATCTGGATTCAGATGCAAACTGGGTAGTGCAGGATTGCCTTGCATTCACAATGTAGATGTTGGTGATCTTGGGACCGACGGTCATTTGACCTTCTGACTTGTTGATGAAGTATGATGGCTATACGCAACAGTGGCGACTGTCCAGGTCACACCGCACTTCGTCCTACTTTCCAAGGATTTCTACATGAAGGCAGGGACTCGGTGCCGCCAAGCCCTACGGTCAACATGGAATGGAGGGAAGCACAGGGAAAGCCATTCTTTTGGAACATAATGGGAAATCACATTGCTCCTCCTCAATACTGTACACCAGTGTAGTGGATGCCGACGTGCGTGCAGTTTCATGGCCGATTCTTCATGCAATTCGATTGAGAGAGAGACGACTCGAGCACCTGGGGTTCGTTGGGCAACCAGCCCAACAGAAAGACAACCTCAACATAACTCAACATAGCTCAAGCATTGATGACTGGATGGGCACTGATCTCTGCTCCCAGCGCCTCAGGAGTTGCTACCACACCTGGCAGCCAGGGCCCTAGTCCTTGGTGGCTCACCCCAGTTGTCACCCCAGTTATAGGGTAAGTATGGGTAAAGTAGGGGTTAAGTCCAGTTGGAATTGGGGTAATAATCTACCAAGTGGAGTGAACCACTGAGTATCTAAGACATTGGCATAATATCATAAGTATAAGATACATCTACTATTGGTGAATCACTCAGAATGGACCAGTCTCAAACATGGCTATCACCAACGCCCCAAAAAGATGGACACGTATTTCCAGGATGGTATAGATTACAGATGATGTTTCCTGCATATTAATTTCTTTTGATTTCCCGGTTTTTCACATTTGGTATTCTTTCTGGGGGTTGCTGCAGTAGAAGAGTAGCGAATCAATTCGCCTGTTAATTCACCATCTGGCAATCAAATGTGGCTTGCTGGGAAATCCATCTTTTAGTTCGATGATTTTCGCATATAAAACTCCATTTCTAGGAGATTTCCCAGCTAGCCATGTTTGATGACGCCAGAGGGTAGATCCCAGTTATCATTATTTATTCCATCTAAATCTCCATTTTTGTTGCTTAAATATGGTTCAATCCCATCAGCATCTAAATTTCCATCACCAAGTGAGTAGGATCTTGAATTGAGGATTGGGCAGCCTTGTGTGTGGATGAGCACCTGGAGGTTGGACGGGGAGTGATGTACGACATTCCACCGGGACGTCGAAGGACATTTTGGAGCACAGGATTTCAAGGTGGGAAGGGATCCATCAAAAATATCATGAAGTATCATGATATATATATATATATACTTGGGAGATTTTTGTTTGTTAATATTATTATGTTATCATCATCATCATCATCATCATCATCATCATCATCATCAGTGTTATTGTCCTACTATATGATGCATAGTCACCGTAGAATCAGTCTACACATATAGATTTTGTTTACCCTCTGGTAAACTGTTACATAACTATGGGAAATCACCATTTTCAATGGGAAAAAATCCACTATTTCTATGGCCATTTTCAATAGCTACCCTCTGGTAATCAAACATGGCAATGGAAAATCCACTATCTATAGGGGATTTTCCCATTAAAACCTCCATTTATATGGGATTTGCAATTGCCACGTTTGATTACCGGAGGGTATGTTAAATTACCAGAGGGTATGCACAAGTCCCCAAGTTTGGTGCAGGGCATCTTGCTTCCAAGTGATCTCCGCGGTGTGCTGCGCGGAGACCTTCGCAGGGGCCCCCTTGTTGGTCTGCAGCAGTGCTGGAAAACTATGGGAAAGCTATGGGGAAACCCTGGGAAATACATGGAAATATCTGGACATATATAGGAAACTCTGGGAAACTGCAGGAAATCTATGGGAACCTATGAGAAGATACAGGGAAACATATGGATTTGGGGTGAACATCCTGATAGAATTAGCTCCAGCCCCATCTTGGAGATGCTCTCAGGTGATGATGCTCGAATCGATCAGCTGCTATGCAACGCGAGCACGTGAGTGGCTCAGGACCACTCGACGATAGACATGGAAGGTGGACATGATACAGAAAGTGGCCAATACCCTCCGGATCTTTCCGGTAATTCAACAGTTTGCCATGGAACATCAGTTTCACAGCAAACTGCTGAATTACCATGAATTAGCCAAGGTGAGCACCTTTGTTTTTTTTAAATCAGTACTTTTGAATATACTTTTGACAAACCGTTTGTCAAGGGTTACTGTACCTGGATCCCACCAAGACCAAGGCATGCCTTGAGAGCGTTGAACCTCACCTTGAGCTGGCTCCATCAACTGATGTCGCGAATCCCGGTTCGAAAATCCGCGGACTTCGGGTGAATTCGATGATGCAGATGATTAACATATCAATGGTTTTTAATATTAGCGTATGATGCTGAGATGAGATGATTATATAATGGATATTAATCTGGGATTTGGAAGATGTCACAGGGATATATAACTTATGCTGCATCCAACAACTCAAATCAACCTGAGTCCATGGTGTGTCCCCTTCGATGATGGACGGCAGTAGGGAAAATGCTCACGTGCTGGACTTGTCCTGGTCTAAGGCCCTACATCTTGAGCAAAGTGCACCGAGTTTCCTACGGCCTGCTGCGTCTTGGATCTAATTGTGCCAGATAGGAAAATCCTGGGGAGGAATGGTGCCATTCGAGCGCAGGTTCATGTGGCAGATCGGGGTCTTCAGAAATCCCCTCGAATCAGTTATTTACACATGCCTAGTTAACTAGGTGATGTAAGCGACAATTGAGAAGGGAAGAGAGGAGATTTGAGAAGATGTGAGGAATCTAAAGAAAGTTTGACAACCTTCCGATCCAACACAAGGGGAAACCCTCAATTTTTTGTGGTGAAATGTGGTTCAACTTCCATTTTCAATGGTTCAGGCCCCATGTTTGATTGTTAAGGCTAATTTGTGATACTTCAAACATGTTCGACAGATCTTTTTGATAGTTTAACCCACATTTTTTGATGGTCAAACTGTGAAACCCTACTCCATTGGGATTAACTTACCCTTCGCGATCTGCTCAGGACCGGACGCAGCTTGGAGCTGGCCGGCTTCGGTGCCGGACAGTCACGGAAGCTCCTGGCTGTGCCGTTTGTTGGGAAGGCAGCGCCGGCAGCGCCGGTGTTGAGATGTTTGAAAGAAAAAAGGGATAGTGTGTAGAATTGTCCGTATCCTTGTTTTTTGACAATTAGTTCCAAGCTACATAAACAGTAATACTATTACAAAAAACACCATAATCTATATTAATATACATATATAACTTAAATATATATGATTATATATGTATAAAAAATACAGTAGAATCGGAATTGAACCCCCAAATTGGACCACACCATCGGTGCAGCGCCAGGATACGCCCAGCACATCGTCTGAGTTCTCCCATCCGGACGTGGCAATAGGCGCGGCCGACCATCTGGATCCATGGGGATATCATGTGAATATCATGAGCATTTTGCAATGATCAAGAAGATGTACCCTCTGGTAAACTGTTACATAACTATGGAAAATCACCATTTTTGATCGGAAAATCAACTATAAATGGCCATTTTCAATAGCTATGTTAGTCTACCAGAGGGTATATAGCAACACTGGAAAAGACAGAAAAGTTGAGACGAACTAATAAAGCCCACTACATGTTACATTCGGATTTTACATGATCTTAGCAAATTCATATCTATATCTTTTTATTCTTTTTTGGGATCACCATATCCCAGCCACAATAAAACATTGCTAGTTTCATCATTTTGCTCAAGTACAATATGGAAATACCCTTGGGTAATTGGGGATATAATGGGAATAGAACCCAACATATATATATATATGTATAATATGGGTATTGCACACTATATTTGGATTCACACTCTTTCAGACCTGGGAAATTTGCAGGTTTGGGCGGTTTGGGTTTTGGGAGGTCAGAGATCCCTTCTGGCTGGCATCTAAGATATAAGTAGTATGAACATTATGAAATATTATGAATCAAGATGACCAGAGGTTCCTAAATGTTTGCATGTAGACTTGAAAGGTCCGAAAGTTGAAGACATTCTTAAGGATCCTGTTGCCGTAAAGGTGCCCATGACATGTTTGGGCAGGACAGTTCTCCGTTCATGGCTGCTTTTGCACGTGCTACGCGAGGCTTCACGATTCTCTCATATCGACTTCATGGCCTACGTGAGCGCGATGTGCTGCACTGGGTCAGTGCAAAGACTTCACGTTTTTAGGGGCCTATGTTATCGACGGGATCCACAGCAGCCACATTGTAGCCACATGTGATGATTTCTGCAAAAGCGTATTTTGTATGATTTGGCTGCACTTGTATTCTGAATGCAGACAACTTCGTCTCCCTTTCCCTATGGCGGGATCTTACATCATAGAGTGGCTTGTGTTGGAGACCTTCTTACACTGCAAATGGGAGAGATTTAGAGAGATTCTTGATGTCGCTTGGGATCAAGTTTGAAGTCATCAAGATTGACCTTTCAACGGGTAAACTCCATTGTACTGTAATTCTCATCATATAGTTATACAAGATATGCATAATATTTATTGCGTGCTAACTGGACTAATGGAAATGAACATCTCTTGGAAATTCAGCAATTTTCAGCACCAAAAGCTTGGCATAGCTTGGCCTTCCTCATTTTGACCCGCGATCACATTGCAGGTGCTGACATTGTTGAATGTTTTGCTGGACGAAATGCGCTCCGATGCTCGGTGGTGGCGCTGCTGCCAACTGAGCAGTGTTCAAAACCCTTGTTGGTTGATGGGAAGAACATAAGGTACATACGGGAATATATTGCCCAATATTGGGCATTTTCATCATCCATTCTACGCCTATTTTAGCTAACCAACCAGTAGAGTGAAGTGAAAGGATTTTGAACACTGCCCAACTAATCTACAATCTTCCTCCCTATTTCACATACATCCACACACACACACATATATATATATATAAATATAAATATTATAAATATATGTAACACACACATATATATATATATATGTATGTTAATAGATGCATTGTTACATTATATAGACATGTATATGTTAGCGTACAAATATATAAAGACATATGCATACTGTATACGTGTATCTGCGTGTGCTATATGCCTGTAGACACACGTACTTACAGCACAGTAGGCAGCTACAGTCAGGCCATTTCCTCGATGACACCGGCGCCGAGGAGAGCACCATCTCCTTCCATCGACGCATGGCATGCCAGGCCTATGTGGCCATGGTGGTTGGCGCTGGCAGCCGCGTGCGTGGCTTCACCGAGGAGTTCCACGCCATGACAACTGGGGTGGGGCTGGGGTTGATCAACTGGTGGATTTCCCTTTTTGATGGTTTTAGGCAAAAAATGACAAACACATATTTCTGGTTTAGTTTTTTTTGAGGATGGTCAAAGTTTCTTTGGGGGTGGGAAAGCTGTGAGGACGGAAGATGGGTCGGCGATGCCAAAGATGAGCTTCGCAAGTCGAAGTCGCTGCAGTGGGCGATCTCAGCCATAGCCAGACGTGTTACAGCCATTGTGTGCCAGTGACAGTGGCAGCCAGTTGAACCAATTAACATCTAAAACCATCCCAGATCCAGAATTCTCCTTCACCAAATCCATCAAGATCCGTGAAAATCAATGAAATCAAACAAAATCCAGCAGGATACATCAAACTCGTTCAGCACACTTAAAACGCATCCGCAAATTCATTAAAAAATCATTGTCAAAAACATGCCAGAAATTCTCTAAAATGATCTCAACTGGACATAGCCAATCTCAACCTATGTCAAAACGCCTTTGCGCCGTGTGCGATTGAGGCGTGCATGCACCAACGGCTCTAGCGATGCGCTGGAAGGTGGAAATATTTGCAGGTTTGTTGTTGGATTGCATTTCAGCCACATCATCCAATCCAGTATCAAGTGATAACCACGGGGTATGAAAATAGGTGTTTAGGAGATATATTATATCCATCATCATATATGACAACTCTCAACTAATGGAGGCTTGTCATTGGAGTTTATGCGTAGAGCTGCCGTATATCACATCCAAAAACAATCGTGTAATGATGGTTAATACTGTTAGTTTCTTTCATGATTGGAAGTTATAGTCATATGTAGTTGGGAGATGGTTTATCCCATTATAACATATTATAACCCTTTTTTTAGCAGTGTTTCATAGGAATCCCAATAGTCACCAACTGGTGCAAACTTATCTGTTGTTACGGACGTGCCTTGGGAGATGGCCAGGTGCAAGTGAGCCAGAAAGGCAACGGTGAGTCCGTCTTCGGGCCGTCGGGGTGAAGGAAACGGTACATTGAAAACGCTTCCGATTCCCTCCGATTATGAAACATGATGGCTGGGAAATCCCCTAGAACATCCTAGAAATATGAATCATGAATCTATAAATGGTCATTGGCATGGGGAAAATCATCGAACCAAATGCGGGATTTTCCGGCAAGCCGGCAAGCCATGGTTGAGTACCAGAAGGTAAACCATGTGAAATCGCAGAAGAACGAGAAATCTAAAGTTAAACCCCAAAGCTGTTGAAGACTTTACAGAGTATATAGGAAACCTGTCTCAATTCATGATATCAATCCGCCAATGTCCATACAAGTGGGGCCCTTTAATAGCTAAGTTGCTTGAACACTCCATAACTATGGTTTATGATACTCATAACTATAGTTAATGGGGTTTATAAACCAACATCTAATTGAGGGCCCCTGCATTGTGTGGATCATGGTCGGTCGTGGGCTGCCTTAGTTGCTTCACCGGCAGGGAGCCAAGCCGAACGCGCCGGCTTTGGCCACTGGAATTGCTGGATATCTCGGATCCTGAGTCGGCACCTGAGGATCTGGAACTGGAAAAGGTTGTGCCAGAATTTCCCAGAATTCACTGAAGTTCCTGGATAAAACATAGGAAAACCTGACGTTTCCGTTAGATTTTCTCTTAACTATCTTGAAGTCATCGAATTTTTGACTTTGGCGTTTCAGAAACAATGGATTGCTTGGGCCCTACCCTTTTGATGTGCGAATCACTTTGTGGCTGGGCTTTCCAGATCAATGGGTGATAATGGGTGCTCACACTGGATAGCAACTCCCAACCGATCCCAACAGATCAGGAACCCCAACAGATGGTGTGGAATTCACAATTAGAATTGAATTTAGTTTTTTAACTGGTACTGTTACTAAACCCCAAACGGATGGACAAGAAAACTCCTATACAATTACTTGTCTATATTGTTTTTGGATGTTTTTGGTACTACCGTGTCACCCAACCTGGAGCCACTGAGCCACTTGCTGCGAGGCAAATCCAGGTGGTTTCGGAGGTCCTTCGCTTCTCGCCCCTGGCGATCCGACACCTGTCCCTCCGACCCGGCCAAGCGTTGCATTTTGGGAATTGGGTTACGGTTGGGAAGACTTGGGAGAAAAGTGTGAGGTGTTGATTATGTTTGAAGCTCAGTTCCTTTTTTTGTTTTTCCTTCTATGTCTTCAGTTCTGAGAATAACATGCAATGCAGTTGCCAGCATCTTGGGTCGGCTATTCCGGCCTTGGAGGCTCCAAAACCTTCACATTGTCTTGCCGTCACAAGCCTTCAGAGTCCGTGCTATGATTTGGATCGCTACAAGTGTCAATGTCAATAATGATAATGATCATTATTAGTAGTAGTATGGCCTTGCACGTGCAAAATTGAACATTGGAATCAGCCCAAAGGGTCTTTGAAATTGCCACAGATGTGCAATCCTTTCTCTCCTGGACCAAAGTTCCACGGTATACTTTCAATTTCCTAGTAAAACGTTGCCATTTTGCGGTGTGCCCCATTTTCAGACAAACCCAGTGATATATCCAATCATATCCCCATCAAATCCCATCAAGTGTCACCATTCTATTATCATTTCATTCTGCCGTATTTTTTGGGTGGGAATCCCATAGAAAAGCCATGGTCAAAGTTGCTGTTTTGGAAAGTCCCAATGTTTGGACAACCCCGAGCACCAAGGCTGGAGCATTACGTTTTCACCGCCAGGGTCCCCAGGGTGAGAAGCTGCAGCCGATGCCACGATTCTGGTTGATGATCTTCGAGGTGGGGATGGATCAAACCATTACGATATTTTACATATAACATTATATAACTATATATTTGAATGTTTTTACATGTATTTTATATAATTCTCAATCCCTTCCCAGCTCATTTTTTACACAACCTGCCAGTTAAACTTGTTAAACCATTGCTAAAAAAAGTAAGGGATGTAGATGGATGAAACCAGATATATGACTGATACCATGAGCCTCTGGTAATTTCACATAGCTATAGAAAATTGCAAATTTAGTTCGATAATTTATACTTATCAAATCCAATAAAAACGGTGATTTTCCATAGCGAACTTCTATCTTACTATAGGTAAATCACCATCTTAATAGGCAAATCTACTATAAATGGGCCATGGCATCCATAGCTATGTTAGTTTACCAAAGGTCAACTGCTGGGGATGTCATCTGCTGCCATGGGATCTGCGCTGAGTCCGGCACCTTGGACCGCAACGAGATGCAGCTGCACGCCTCAGGGCAAGAACTTGCTGGGCCAGGGATCCTAAGGGCCTTGGAAAGGGATGAGATCCAAGGTTAAGTCGAACATATTTTGGTGAACTGTTGGGTTTGGGGATATAACTACAGTTCATGGTGGTTATGAAGCAAGTTATAACTAGGGGGGCCAGAACTTTCACTAAAATAGTGATAAGTTAGATGTCTATTTTTATTTTATAACAAAGCCTGAGCCAATCACCACTAGCTCCCAGCAACTTCAAGGTGGAACATGGGCAAAGACAGAATTTTGGCCTCTGGAAACACTCGTTTGCATATTAGGCGGAAAAGCTGATGAAGTTGAAGTCTTCAAAATATGCGATATTTAGAACGCTAAGAATCTGTTGGCGAGATGCTTCCTGCTTAAAAAGAAGCTGGGGCTCCGGTCACGGGCAAAGTCTAAGAATATCAGGCATCAGGTTCCAAATGATTAGATTAGGGTTTTCACAATTTGTTCAGGGACTTCTCCAGGGTTTCCATCAGCGAGGCAACAGCTCTTTGGACGATGTTTGGGCTTCAGTGGGACACCCAACGATTTGTTGCCTGGGGCACCCAGTGGCAGGTGAAGCGGGCTTTTTTGGCATGGGGAAAGCACGCAGGATTTTTTTTGGTCGCTGTTAGTCCTAGTTCTACAATAATATACGATGATATAAATAATATACTATAATATAGGTTAATAATATATAATAATAATGACTAGTATTCAATGATAGTACTTTGTACCTAATTACATTCATATTATCCACACACTCTTTGCTTCGTACGGTACAGGTAAATGGGGTGTTTTCTTGGTCAATAGGTCGTCAACATTCTTCTTGGCACCATTGCACGTGCTAGATGTATTGGGATTCAACCAACCTCGCCCCGCGATCTCCCCAATGATACGTGGTCATCCATGAAACCACCGTCCGCGTTGAGATTTCCCAAGGCCCAAATCCTTGGGCCGATGTATCTACGCAGTTGGAGACGATGGCAAGGTATTGCAGGCCAGGAAAGCTGGAGAACATGCTGTTTGGCGAACGTTTGGCTATGGAAACTCGATGGATGTCTGGGTTGTAATATTACATAGCGCTATAGCTATATGTAATCATTGGCCAAGATGGGCAGGAATTTTGCACCCCGGATGGCAGGCCCTTAGTAACACTGAGACGGTCACGACGGTGGAGCAGGGTGCCCAAACAATGATCAGAATGGAGATTGGTCGTGGAGTTTGCCAGTTGCTTTTGGTTTCTTGACAATAGAAAGATCGCATAGATATGGTTGATGTTGATCATATTTGATATATATATATATATATATTTGATATAATTGATCAACATTAATATATAGCAGATATATATGATCAACATAAACTGATCTCTATGCCTCTTGAAGTTGCTTTAGCAGACCAAGCTGGGTCAGCGTGCTGTTTTTGGATGATCCCATTGATGTTTCTGAGGCTGGGTCAGTGGAGCCCATCGAGCATTTTGGATTTGGTGCCCCTCGCAGTTGGAGTAAGTTGATAGAGTCGTTGGATGTCGTTGGTAAATTCGGTGGAAGTAGGAGCCACTGATTTTGGCAAAAAACGGGTTGAAACCTGCCCATGCTGATACCTCCAGTCATGCTTGATGACTCCAATCCTTGAGTCTGAAGATATGTCTTAAAGATCACATACCATGTTTTGACCCATGGATAAAGCACATGGTGTTCATGGTGGGTTGAACTCTTGGACAATGGCCGAACAACTGTTTGGCTCAGACCGAAGGAAGCGTCGATCCGAAGGTCGCGGTAGCTGACGCGATGACTGACCAGGTCGATTTGGTGGATGGCGTGGGTGTGGTGTCGATGACGCCAGCTGATGTGGCCTGGATGCCTTAGAACTGGGTGGAAATGGAAATGAAGTTTGGAACCAACATTGGCCTAACTTGCACAAGTGGAGATGATATGGAAAGAGATGACCGCATTTTTCAGAACTGAAAAAGAGATAAGATTGTGATATATTATGATATAGTGTGCAGATTTCGTGGAGGTTTGGTTGATATGGAACTCTGTGGCTAGCGTTGTGGAGTTGTGTTTTTCTTTTCCGCTGTCATGATTTATCCATGATCATCCCATGGAAGTTGTGTCGTCTCCCACGGAAACATTTTGTGCGCAGGGAGATTGGGGTCATGAAATATTTATGTAATTGTATATATACAAAACAATATAAAGTAGTACAATTTGATGTAACGTAATATAACATGATATGATATATGATGTAATACACCATGATGTGATTCAGTACAATGCATGATATGATTAATAAAACAATAGTAAATACAAAAAATATGATAAAACACAATATACTTACAATGTAAATGTAATGCAATGTAATGTAATACAATTTGCTACAATGTATACACAGTTGGTCTTCAAACATACTTACGTGTGTACAAACTTAAAGATGTGTATAATGACCTCACTGCGGCGTCAGTGGAATGATGGTGAACAAACGGAATCATCGCCAACCAGCCGGCTGTTTCAGCTTGGTGTTTCATTATGAAAATTATCCATGGATGCATATCATGTCTATATGAAAACCTCAAGATCTGTGACATATCATTTCACATGCATCATATATCATCATATATCATATAGTTTACCATATCAATCAACCAAGGAATCAATCTATCCTATCCTATCCTATCCTATCCTATCCTATCCTATCCTATCCATCTAATCTAGTCTATTCCATCCCATCCCATCCCGTCCCATCCCATCTAATCTAGCCTAATCCATTCTGATCTCATCTACCATCTGGTATATGAACATAGACCCTGAGAATAGCTATTTTTAGAGGAAACTCATCTTCCAATCCCGATGACTGCCAGGGTCTATGTTACCAGAGGCTACCCCCAACCGAATCTACCACCTTAGCGCGAAGGTGGAACGCCTGGCGGGTGCACCCTTGCCCCCCGGCGCGCAGCCGGTGGGCTCCGTGGCCGCCGGGACGCAGGAGCGCGTCAGCACGGCCGGCGTCGGCAACGGGGCCTTGCTGGCGGGCAACGGGACAACGACTGGACCCGTGAGCAATCCTTTAACGCTGCGACATGAACCTTGGGAATTGACATTTGGGAACTTCATGGGGATATGATTAACATGGATACAAATATATATATATATATACATGTCGGTATGGGTACCGCAAAGCAAAGATTGTCCTAATTATTTTGGGGATGAACAAGTATAACAACCAACTATTTTTGAGGTGCCACGGTTTTGACCTATAGCCATATAGATAGATATATATATATATAAATATACATGTACACGCACTATGATTGGGATATTTGATCGTGGTGTAAGATGGTTGGGGATTGAACCGAGCTTTTGACGGGAATACTTGATTTTATATCATGTATCTCCGGTATCAAAGGTGGCAATGGAAAATCTCCTGCAAATGGAGGTTTGAATGGGAAAATCATAAAATTGCAAATCATGGAAATTCCATTGCTGCTGTGTTTGACTACAGAAGGTATGTATGATGGGGGTGTACTGGGTCATTATCCTGGGAAAGTACACGATTAGATTGAAAGACACTTGAGATATAATTGGGATGTTTGATGGATATATTTCATGTATGCTTATGTGTATACATATATTGCGTACACACACATATATATACATATCATGTATACGGCAATTGGCCTTAGGAAAAAAAAGGTTCAATATAATGGGAAGTACATGATTGCAGTAATGGGTATATAATGGTGCTATTTGATGGGGATATGATGGTGCTATTTGATGGAGAATGATGGGACTTGACTATTTGGGCAATTTTCGCATTGGACCTTGGGACAAGGGTTGGTTTAGGTCCGTGTTTTTCAGGAAGTATCAACAATATATTCAATATGGGGAGTCAAGCTATGCAAGAATGTGGCTATTTGATGCGCTATTTGATGGGATATTTGACGGGCATATTTGATAGGATATGTAGCCAAATAATATGTTAATCCGGTCTGTCTGAATGGGGGATGGGCCCACAAATTATGACCATGTTAATAAGGAAAAGGATGATCCTCCATCAAAATGTGGGGTGCTCTATTTTCAAACAAACCCATGCGGGGACAATCTGCGGATAAATGACATGACAAGGGATTTTAAGGGGGAATTTTGAATGGTTTTCAGGGTTTCCAGTGTGTTGCAGCTACTCTAGGTACCTATTTGCAATTTTCCGTTGGTAAAGTGAGCATGGTTTAGGAATCCTTCTTGGCCTTTTACTGCGTCAACACATGCTGCGGCAACTTTGCATGGCCACTCCTGCTGCAATCCTTGTTTTGTCACCTTGTTTTCTATTGCCCTTTGCGCGTATGTGATGAAACGTGGCATTGTGGCACTGGGCGTCGGGTTGCATGCATTGGATTCATTTGATGAGCCTGGTCCACTCAATGGAACCGGCCATCAAATGTATCATTAAGGAAAGGCTGCAGGGGAAGATCACCAAGCCCCTTGGTTTTGAAACATGACACTGGGACACTGAACAGAGGTATGATTTAGATTACCATGGTCATCCATGGTCCACGAGACATCCGTGGCCCATTTTGGCAGGTGTGGTTGCTGGATGCCAGCTGCAAAAATGGTTTGAGACATCTTGAGACCAAACATGTTGCTTTCGCTTTGCCTGAGGTTTGTGGTGCAAAGTGGCACAGGATTTTTGAAAAGTCACTCCTTCGAAGGTGAATTGGGATTCAAAACAGACAATGCATCTTGGCTTTCGACGATCTGGTGAACTGTTACATAAGTATGGAAAATCACCATTTTTAATGGGAAAATATACGATTTCTATGGCCATTTTCAATAGCTATGTTTAATTACCAGAGGGTACCAGTTTCGGGAAGTTGAACGGTGTTGTGATGCAGAAGATCCACTTGCGGAAGTGGTCCCTGCATAATGAGGCGTGCATGGACGCAAGGTCATGGGTATTGTTCCAACCTTGGTTTCACCAATCAATCAAGTAGATTTTATATTCAAAATTCAAATGGATATATGTAAAACGAATATACTATACATATGTATATGTATGGATATTAATCGAATTAATCGCATCATCCTTCCAGCCTTCCAGACTGCTTCTCCGGACTTGGCCTGACCGGAGGTTCCAGGTTGCATCAGCAGGTCTGGGTTTGGGTTTCCCGGGCCCCGTGGGTTGGCGCTGCAGAAATGCCGAGGTAATGTTGGAATGTCAAAACTACGAGTTCAAAGAGGATGAAACTTCTCCAGCACCTAATGCGTCGCGCAAAGGTGGGTCTGAAGAGAACATTGGAATAGAGTGAGGGACTTCATTGTCTCACTTGCTTCAGGGCACTTTTCTGGGGTTTGTTGGCCGTCTTGGATTTCGCCTCATTTTTCCCAGGAAAGTGTGGAGTTTGATGTGCAAGCAGATGAGCGTGGAAGGCCACACGCGACTGCACTCAAGCCAGTAGTTGGCCGCAAGCCCAGTGATTGCCTCTTGGATTTGATGCCTGTGCCATGGCCTCTTTCTTTCGCACCCTAAGCTGGGGATAGATGAGATAGCTGGAGTTGTCATAGAGGGGGGACAGGTCAGGCTTTTGTGTGACAGATGCGCTTTCTTTAAAGACTTAAAGACTTTGAACTTGAGCAATCATTGGCCTGTATGGCATATAGATGCCTAGATTATGTATTTGGCTGACGAGGGGAGGGGCATGGTTTTGGAAGGAATTTCCATCCATTCTCCGACCATAAGCTGAGGCTTGGGTCAAAGGCACAGAGGCCTCAACAGCAGGGATGTGGGCCATGGTGGGCACATCCGGCACAAAGATGGAGACCCAAGAACATGCAAGAGCCATCAATTCCCCCATGAACACCACTTGATACAGCTGAGGTTTCCTATATTTTTCCAGGAGGGGTGTGGGATATTGTGGATTAAGAAGGTGTGTGAAACACATCAAGGCGAACTCCAACTGAAGAATGAAGAACGTTTTGCTTTTGCCTCATATCCAGGTTGGTGCTCTTACCCTTGACAGCTGTGAGCCAAAGAGGGATAAGCGGCAACAAAGCAATTATTGCATGAGAAGAATATAAAATGTGCCAAGCGATACATATATTCATGTATGTATATATATATATATACACATTGATATATATTGTACATATGCACCCATCCAAAGGGTCGAACCGCAGTTGCATCATGTTGAATCCATGTGGAAATTGCATATAACATTTGCTCAAGACATTTTTCGGTTTGCCATCATATCCCATTTTCCATGTTATCCACGTTTTGTTGTTGGTAAGACCATATACCCTCCGGTAAACTAACATAGCTATGGAAAACCACCATTTTTCATGGGTAAATCAAGTATAGATGGCCATTTTCAATAGCAAACTGTTGGTTTACCAGAGGGTAGATCATATATTTTCCCATATTTTCCCCTTAAAACCTAACCTCCATTACCAGAGGGTAGCAACGACCAAACCGAACCCGAGTGGAGCCCATGGAGGCTACGTGCGGCGTTTTGCCGACCGTTGGGGCTTCCTCAATGCCGCAGCCTTTGACGGAGACTTGTTCGTGCATAGAGAAGCCCGGCGGCAGCCAGAAGCTCCGGCCATGGAAAATGGCCTATTTAGGAAAAATTGATAAAAATGATTGATTTCATTGATTTTCATACATTTTCCACAGCTATGTTCAATTACGAGAGCGTAATCCAACAGTTTGCATTGCTATGGAAAATCATTACGCTATACCCGCGAAACCCGCGGAAAACCTCTGGTGTGGATAAGGATACATCAATTTTAAATCACAAATTGGACCTAGGACAACCTCCTTCTGGGACCCGAGCAGATCCAAGATGGGCAACCACCTTTGCGCACAGGCCTGGCTCGCGCGAAAAAGTCCGGGGATGAAAATCACATATTTGGGACCATGGAATGTAGGTGGTTAAAGGGGGATGGCATTCGTGACTACACAGGTTGGCTCCATTGAAATCTGTCAACCTCATCAAATTTACCAGAATTGGGCAGCGAGATCTCCAATCAATTCCAATCAGAGGATTTGTGAGTTACTTTACCACATTACGCCTTGGTCTCTTGAGTTTGTAGACAGGGCCAGCTGATGCCAGCTGCGATATGCTGCGATTTTTTGCCAGGTCAGGCTGTGGAGTTTGACATTGCCCTAGATGATCGAGGCCGGCAAAGGGCCTGAAGATTGGACGATTTCGTGCCTCAGGAGCTGATTGAAGTAGCATATAGTACCATCATCTCAATTTTTTGTTGTAAAATTGTAGTGAAATGGTACTATCAATGGTACTATATATAGTTCACTACATATTTTTTTTTGCATTTTTTGTCATGAAATTGCCATCCCCGCACACTGCACCAACAAAAGATAGAGAATCGCAGCAACTTCTCGAAGTGTCAGACTTGATTAGTTTGCCCATTGCTTCCTGATAGTCCCTGAAGTATCAACCTGTCCTCAATTTGGGTTTGGATGGCAGCCACAACAAGATGAGTAAATGTTGATGCTTGAGGTGACAGGGATTTTCTGCATCAGCTTCCGGCTAGGTCGCACAGTGGCCAAGCAAATCACGACCAGCGCATTGCTTCGGCCTTGCGATTGGATTGGTCGACGCCTACAGGGTGTGATTCGATCCTTTCAGGGTGCCTGGGGTTCCTCGGTGTGAAAGGAAACATGGAAGTTGCAGCTTTGATGATTGCTAGTTGCTGCCTTTTGCCCAGAGTTCCCCGTTGATCATTTTGGTGATGGAATTTAGATGAATTTGGTCCTTCCATGTCCTTCCTTACCTCCTTCTTAAAAGAATCTCAACAGTTGGGGGAACACTCAGTTGGCAGACAGACCGTGCACTCTTTCAGGCTTTGTGAACTCCGACAAATTCGCTGGAGATACTTGGCTATTGGCAGGCCACCATACAATGGTCAAGTGGGTAATCAAACATGGTTTGCTGGGGCCACCATAGCCACCCCCCATTTAAATTAGTTCGATCTTTTGATCCTTTCACATTAGAAGCCTCCATATCCTTCAGCGCGGGTTGATGACGCCCTTTGGCATTGAGGACTTGTTTGTTCATCGCGATGCCTTGCTGCAACAGTTCCAAGATGTGGAGCTGACTGCTGGCACCGTGGTGGAATTTGACGTTGAACGAGATCATCACAAGAAAAGTGTCCTAACAGCAGTGTGATGAGTGGACAAAATCACTGATTACCCTCCAGTAATGACTCATGGCAATGGAAGATCCTCAATAAATGGAGATTTCAATGATTTCAATGGGACAATCAACTATAAACGGCAGATGCAAACACAGGTGGCCGGGTATCCTCAAGATCCGGTAGGTGAACATCGATGTCGTAGCATGACACATCATGACCCACGGCCGACACGCACGGACCACTGTGCCGGTGGAATCTTTTCTAGTCTAAGGTGGTAAAAACAGATCCTTGGCCTGGCTTGGAACCTTGGGGGCTTCGCGCATCTGAGTCACCATAAATGGGATGTATAAACCGTCCCCAAATGGTATCTATATATAGTTTATTGTTGGATATCTGGGTTTCCCACATTAATTAACAGGTTAGTTCACTCCAGTTAAAACTGGACTGACCAATCTTACTTACACCACTGATACATGGGGTTACTTCACCCCATAGCTTTTCCACTGATCCCATGAGGTATCGCATCATGGCAGCACCGTGCAAAACGAACAGAACCAGCATTGACTTGGGGGAGCAGTTGGGGTAATATATCATATGACCATGTAGATATGGGGTTATATCATCATATCCCAACTTATGGAGGTTATCACGATGGTAGCATAGCCCCAACTGTACCCCCAAGTATAGGATCCCTTAAAATCCGTTCAACTCAGGGTTGGGAGATTTCAGCATCAGAGCAAGGTCCCAGAATGGGTTTAAGCGGAACATTTGCAGGACACCCTTACATTTGGAGCATGAAACCGATTGTGTCCTGTCATTTTTTCTTTGTATCAATCCATTGAACCACCGATGCAGCACTAAAATGTGCTTTCTTTTCCCATCTGATTTCCACGTTTTCCCGTGATATGTCCCATGATTTTGCACCAAGGCTAGGTTCCATTTGCCGTGATCTTTGCCATGAATTCCACCATCCCCCATCCCCTGGCCCTTGAGGACTGGTGGCACGCCAGGTGTCCATCCTCCACCCAGGGGTCCACGGCTTTGGCGGCCCTGGAGCCTTCACAGGCTTTGCCTCAATGCCACTGCAGGGGATGATGCCGCAGCAAGGCGGGTCCTGGGGAAATCATGGGGAATCCCATCCTTTTCTGGTAGAGATGTGTAGAATCTTTAGAGATCACCCAAAAAATTGGACTTTGATACTGTAAATTCCAAGAACAGTGGGGATATGGATAAAATCACTTTTCGGCAATTTGTTTGGGGTACAGTACTATTGATATCAAGATATGAGCGTGTATGTATGTATATATATATATATATAAATGTCCCATACATGTTTGCTACCATAAACTACCCCATGGGACTGGAAGATAGCATGGAACTGAAACAAGCTGCTTCAGGATGATGTTAGATGTTCCTTGTCCATATATACCCCATGGATCGAAGTACTTTCGAAGCAAGTGTTTGGATCCATTGGGCTATGTAATTAAGGTAGAAACAGTAACAAGACCAAAAGTACCAACGAGGATATATAATTGAGGAAAATATAACCAACTTTCGATTCTTAGTGATCCTTCGAAGTGGGAACATCTTATTTATATACTTATATATATATATATATATGTGTGTGTGTTTGTATTGAACATGTATGTGTGTATCTTTGGGAATATGTTTTGAAGATTGAGTAGAAACTATCCCGGTTCCAATTTCCACTACAGAATGCAGGGACCTAGGGCCCCTACAAACCCTCAAAAACAGCTGTTTTTGTAGGAAATCTTGGTCTTGGAGC
>BGPT01000354.1:56271-144360 GCA_003297045.1 Symbiodinium sp. clade C Y103 | reverse complement strand
GGCTCATCATTCGGAATGCGGCCGCTGGACAGTCTGGAGGAGGATTTTTTGCCAGAGGCAGGACATTCATCAGTCACTCCAGAGCCAGCATCCAAAATGCCACGGCCCAGCTGCTTGGTGGAGGGTTTGCCGCTGGCGACGAAGCTGTCATTGATGGGATGTCAAGTGTCCACATTTCCCATTCAAGATCTGGAGGGGGCGGAGGCTTCCAAACGGACAAACGGTTTCAGGTGAGCAACAACTCAGTTGTCAGCCTTCAGAACGTGAGTGCTAGAGGCAACGGAGGAGGGTTTTTTGCCCTTGGAGAGGTGAAGATAGCTGGGACCTCGACTGTAAACATTTCCGACAGCCATGCTGAAAAAGGAAATGGTGGAGGTTTTTACGTTGATCAGGATCTGGAGGTGTCCACTGGCTCAAGGCTCATCATTCGGAATGCGGCCGCTGGACAGTCTGGGGGAGGATTTTTTGCCAGAGGCAGGACATTCATCAGTCACTCCAGAGCCAGCATCCAAAATGCCACGGCCTGGCTGCTTGGTGGAGGGTTTTGTGCAGAAGGAGTAGCATATATCAAGGCATCTGCAGTGGCCCTGCTCAGCACCCATGCAGGGGCAGATGGTGGTGCTTTTTCTGTGCTTGATTTGGCTTTGGGCAGAAGTTCGATCTCCATCGGCAACTCCACTGCAGTCGGATCAGGCTCGGGAGGTCGTGTAGATGGTCGAGTGGTCCTTTTTTTTCAGTCCAACCTGGTGGTGAAACAGGCCCAAGGTGGTGACAATTCCAGCGTGCTGGCAGCAAGTTGTCTCCACCTAAGACATCGCTCACGCGTTCTTTTTGAGGGTGTCATCGGCGGCCATGGGGTGGAGCTCCAAAACAGTAGATGCTCCCGGGGTTGCTCCAACAGCACATTCCATGTCGCAGCAAATTCATCCCTCAATGCCAGTGGTCGCTTTAGCTCAGGTCTTCTATCTCTTGCAACCTGCCGCCCCAAGGAGAAGGTACGTCTCTCAGGGATCCACCTGCAGTCCTGGTCCAGTTCGTTGCTCAGCACCCGCCCAAGCTCTGTGGTGGTCGACCAAGTGATTATCGACTACAAACCACCGGTCAACAATTTGCAGGTCCTAGCTGCCAAGGACGGGCTGAGGGCGTTAGATGGTGTGCATGTGAGACTCTGTAACATTTGCAAGGCCATGCCACGGTGGTTTCTTCCCGCACATGAAGTGAAGTGTGAGTCTGAGTCCTTATATGCATTCTTTTGCAACCGGTGCGATTATATATATAATTAATTATATTAATTATTTTGGATGTCGGGGTTTTGACCGCTTTTGGAGATATCAATGATATCACAGAAGGATACATAAGGTAGTTCACAAACAGTTTTCTTTCGCAAAAACTTATCCTGCCCTGCCGTTTTGAATTGTTTTTGCATTCCACCTCGATATTTGCACATCGATCCACTTCCCATGCATGTTGTTTTCTAAAGTCTGGTGGGTCGGCGTATGTGAAATACAGCTTGCCACCTGTTGATATGGTTTACATTATTTTATCATTTGAATATATTTGAATCATTTGTAGATATTTGTAAACCAGACGCGACTTGTTGAACTAAGTCGCGACAGGACCGCTTCGAGATCGACTCTTTGACCGTTTCGTGCCAGAACTGCACCAATGGCATTACTTTTGACGCCACGAAGGATGGAAAGCAGTTGAGAACCGTGAGCTCTGAACATCTCCAGTGCTCCAAAACAGCCACAGGGCCGCTTGGTAACACAACAGCTGGAAAAACACAAGAGAACAGCGCGCACTGATGGGTGTTTAAGGTGCCATTCAGTGTGTTTCAATGTTTTTCGTAGTTTTTCACTGCAGTTGCTGGAAACCACCTTGAGGTCGAAAGGAATGACGCAACGTTGCAATTGTTCCGGCTACCAGACTCTCAGCTCACTCTTTTTTTGTTGTCAGTTTCAGTTCTCCGAATGATTGGTTTTTGAAAGCAAAATCCATCAAATCACCAGCCCTTCTCACTATTGGGAAGACATCCAGTTTCCAGACAAATCAAACCCCAATATTATGTGTGTACCATGTTGTGCCATTGTTTGAATTTGTTTGAATTTGTTTGACTTAGTTTAATTATATATATGTTTATATAGACTGATGCTTGGAGCCTGCAGACGGCAGATGGAAGGATTGCAGACACAAACTTCCAAGATTTGGTGCCCTTGGGAAGCACATTCGAGACGTGCACGTTCTGCAACTCGTCCTGCAACGGATGAATTAACAGCGCGATGTGTTCGTGACATTTCGCAATATTTTGTATCCAATTGCTTCCCAACCGGCCAGCCAGTTGGTAGCTGAGGTGAGCCCCACTTCCACTTTCGGAATGGCGATTGTCAGAAGTGTGGAATCTTCAATGCCTGGTCTGACGGAAAAACGGATGTTTGTCATGTTCTACCACGCAAGAAGACGGAGTTGATCACGCTTTGGACAGGTGCTGCAGTCATGGTCATGTTGACTTTCATTGCCTTCCAGATTTTGCAAGCTCCTTTGGTGATAGTTGATGCGAAGTCCGGTTTGGCAGACCCAACACAAGCTGAAAGCAAGAGGATATTCACGCTTTCCGTGCAAGGGCCTATGGTTGATCTTCACAAGAGCCTGTCTCGATTGGTGCACTGGTGGGTGCGTTATCGGGCTAAGGGAACAGGGTTGATTTGGCTAGACTATGACGACAAGAAGACCAATGCAATCAATGTTCGCAACATTGCACGCAGAAGGCTGTTGCTGCAAGACACGAATCCCCCTTTTGATTGCGCTTCGTGCAAGGGTTCTTTGCACGCCGCTGGTTTTTTAAGCTTGCTCGGCTTGCTCACTGTATGCATATCAGTGACAACACTACTACCTGTAATCATCAAGGTAGCAGTCACCTCCGGAAACGGTGTGGGGCATGTTTTCGCCGCTTTGGCTTGCAAAGAGAACTGCTTTGGTAGATAGATCATAAATACAGGTTTTGTTTTACGGCTTTAAAGTGCTGTCTTGTGTTTTGCTTTGATGGTAAAGACATTCCTGGCGAAGGTTACAGCAATTGTTATGACTCTTCCTCTGGTTGCTGCTGCTGCACTGCTGCATTTGCCAGTGGCATGGCTGATCCAAAGGCTATATCAAAGAACTCCATTTTCACGGGCTTTGGATGAGTACGGGAAGCAGATCAAGTGCAAGCCACCTGTGGGGCCTGACGCAACCCATGCTCGTAATCAGGGCTTGCAGGCTCTGACTTTGCGCGGCTTGTGGAAGCACTTCGAGAGCTTCTCTGTTCTCGCCAGCAATTTTTTCTCGGGCAGTAATTCCCAGCGGAAGGGGTTCTGTATTGGCACCATTTCCTTATGTCTTCATGACATGTTTCGTTTCATGTTCTGTTAATCCTGGGATTTGAACACGTTTGCAAAGCATTGTAAGAGAAAGTGCATGTCTCAGCTTGCCCCAGTCAGGCTTCATTCTGGAGCGCAACATGCACTTTGTGGTTGGCAACATAGTAAAGCCTCTGACGCAAAGCCAAGGAGTCTCCTTCGTAACTCTTTGGGGTGGCAGGCAGGTGGATTATTTTGTGTCGCTTGGCATTTACTTTGACATTTTTTGACAAAGTGTTTGTTGAAGTCAAGCAGCTCCAAGCCGCTCTGTGCAGCTCCAAGCCGCCCCAGCGTTTTGGGTAAGGTCTCATTGCTGGGGCGGCAGCTTTCCGCACTTAGTGCATTCCATCGAGTGTCATGCTCGGTCCAAAGAGGGCTCCGCTTCTTGGTTCGATGCGGCATATTGGATCTGTTCGTTTGCAACTTGGAGGAGAACACGCGCCCATCACCACTGCGTCATGGTTGTTTGACAAGCACGGCTGTGGAGCATACGTGACGTTGTAGGATGTTGTAGGATGTTGTAGGTAGATGTACCTCCATGCTGAAGATCTTTTGAACAGGGAGTGTCCCACCCTTCTATGGTTGATCAAATTGTCTTTAGATCTGCGAAAGATGCGTTTTTAGATCTGCGAAAGATGCGTTTTCTGTGTTTTCTTTTTTTGAGTTGACTTCTGCCGAGGCGAACAACCAGTGGAACATCGGAGCCGAACTGGGAAGTGAACCCATGGAGAGCGCCTTTGCACTAGCTTTGACTTCGGGAATCAAAGGAGTTGCAATGGTCTTAGATCGGGAAGTGCAGCCTCTCACAAGTGACTCGACCTTAAATGTGCGGCCACGAAATTGTCACGAAGCAAAGGGAATGTACTTGTCATCGTCGCATTTTTCTTCTATTTCTTGGCACTTGCGCCCAATGATTGTTCTTAGAACGTCTTGTGTAAGGCCAGGTGTTGAAATGTATGCTCCTTGTATTTAGGCTCAGCAGTCAGTTAGGTTGTATGAGTTGTAATAAGTGTAAACAAGGGCCCCGTCACGAGACAGACACCTGGTGTTTGGCGTGTGCAGCTTGGGACCAATTGGGGGCTGAGTTGGTGTCCCCGTGGCATAGCCAGGGTGTGAGGGCGCTGGCTAGTGACGTGGTGGTGAACGCCACTAGGCAGGTGCGGGCGCTGCGCAATTTTGCTAGCAGCCTGCGTAGCGCTGGCGACAGCCGTGCTGCTACTGCCTCACGTGAGTCCACAGCCGAGCAGCCAGGTCCCAGAGCTAGCACCCCGGCGCGGAAGACTCTTCCCCCGCCGCCGCCTCCACCAGTGAAGGAGGAAGAGAGCGACGACGAGGAGGACGGTGAGTCAGAATCGGGGGAGACTGAGGACAAGGAGGCACCAGGTGTCACGGCAAAGGCTGAGCCACCAAAACGCCCTGCAGAGCCTAGACATCCACCGAGGAAGGAAAGTCACCGAGAGGAGACAAGAGCTGAGCAGAAGCGTGAGAGGACTCGAGAGAGGTCTCGACACCGCCGAAGCAGCCACACCGGAGGAGAGCATAGGAAAACGCATAGAGGCCGTCGAGGAGGACGAAATCATCAGGGATTGCACCGGGCCTTGGATCGCCCAGAGCTCCCTTTGCGCAGAAAACCAGCTGCAGCATTTTGGGACGCGACCCCTCGTGTTGAACTACGTGCTCATCACGACCATTCAAGGTAGAGATGAAGAAGTTAACAGAAGGAGAGGAGTTTTCTTTAGAAGACTTGGCAGCTTGGAATTCATTGATGGTAGGAAAAGGTACCATCGTGGAGGCGATGTTGCCCGAGGACTTCACAGATCCCGAGATCGGTGTGTGGGCCGGCTTCCTGGTTCTGGAGACCCACATCCATTCAGTCGATGCATCCATTTCGTTGGAGGTCAAGAGTTTGGGTTGCAGCAGCCCAGGGCAGGTTATCTTCATCTTTGCCCCACAGATCCTTGCTTGAACACCGACGACAATTTGGTGCATGTAAATCGTATCCGCACCTTCTCTGTGGAAGGATTTCAGAGAGGATACCTGAACTCGTACATCAGAGGTCAGATCAAGCGTTGGTTGAGAGAAGCTGGACTGCTTGCAGACGACGACAAAGAAGAAGAGGATCCGCCCAGAGGCGAGGGGGACTCCAAGGGTGCAGACGCGGGAGATACTCCTCGCAGCTCTGGCAAAACCGCCCCAAAGAAGAAGGCCGAGCCGAAGGTTGGGAAGTCCAAGAAACCAGACAAAAATGGAGATGTCAAAAGGAAAAGAGGCCGAGAGGAGCCCACCGAGGAGGAACTTCAAAGAGCCAAGTTGCGAGAAAGATTGAAGCAGGCCACCTCAAAGCTTGCTGGCGCCGGAGGGAGAAGAGAGAAGACCCCTCGGAGCGCTGCCCGTGGGGGCGAGCGGCTGGAGGAGAGCGAGGACGGAGTGATATCCGTGGCATCTTCCAGCAGCGGCTATTCCGCCTCTGTTCTGGACGATCGTCTGAAAACTGGGACGGTTTTGAGTCAGAAGGGAAAATCTCGCTTGGAACCCTCAGAAGAGGCGCGGGAGTCCGACTCCAAACGCAGGTCTGTGAAGAAGAAGGTGAAGAAGACTATGAAAGTGAAGAAGAAGGAGCAGTCCAAAGCGCTGGCGCTGGTGGCTACAAGCGGCACTACTACCGGAAGCTTGCAAAACCAGTTGGCCCAAAGGGCTACAGCTACGTCCCTGGTCGAGTTGCAGAGGAAGAGACAAGAGAAGCGGAAGGATCATCACCAAGTGGGAGCTGCGTTAGCCAAGATCCTTACCAAGCATGGCAAGGAGAAACAGAACAAGAAGGACAAGAAGAAGAAGAGGAAGAGGAGAAGCAGGGTGAAGAAGGAGATAGGAGATCCGGACAGCAGTCCATCGGAGAGCAGCCCGACGTCGGATGGGGGCGGCGCTTCCGGGACTTCATCTTCAAGCGACTCCGACCAGGAAAAGAAGGACAAAATGGAAGCCCCCCTCAAACGGCGCTCACAGAAGCGGCCGGGGAGTGTGCTCCAGATGTTGGTGCAGCATGCGAAGGAACAGCTCGACCAGACGGCGAAGGTGGAGGTCGATGGAACTGGGACGAGTGTGACATCAGGAGTGAAAATCGCCAGCTACTTCTCGATCATTATACGTCCTCAGCTGGGAAGTGCCCTGGCGCAGATGCGGGAAATGCATCACATTGCGACGGGCATCGATCTCCTAAGAAAAGGAGACTTGAGCAGGCTGGGGGACTTGATGGCGGCCCGTTTTATGAGCCTACATCAGAGCGTGCTGGACGGCAGCTGGACAGCGGCGCGACATCTAGAGATTGCCCCTCTAGAAGATACGAGCGCAGCCGGTCCAGGATTGGTTTTACAAGCCAGGCGTCATGCCAAGATGACCGCAAAAGCCGAGGGGAAAGAGGTCCCTTGGACATGGCGCAGCTACCCCCAGGACAAAGGAGGAAGAGGAAAAGGCGCAAGCTGGGGGGAGACAGAATGGTCAAAAGGATCCAAAGGAAAAGGCAAAGGCCAGAAAGGCCGTGGAAAGTCAAAAGGATGGTGGGGTCAGCAATCGCACGATGGCGGAGGAGACCCACCTCGAACAAAAGAGAAGCCGGGAGAGAAGGCGACTTGAATGAGGAAGAAGTGAGTTCGCTGGCGGAAGCCGTGCTGAACCTTTATCCTGGCATGCAACAGGAGGAGAGATCATCACCAAGCTTGAAAGGGGCTTTAGCTCAGTGTACTTCAATGAGTGGCTTTGGTTGCTTGCTAGCTTGGTGGTTGGTTACCCCAAGGCGCTGGGAGAGCGCTGATGCTTTCACCCGGGGGATCTTTGCGAGTCTTCTGGAAATGCATGTTGCAAGAGCTCAGTCGTCACTTCGAAAGAAGGGGGCGACTTTCCCTTTCCAAACCGGAGAGCTGGATGAATTCATTTTTCATTTCAAGAAGATCACGCTGGAAGAGGCCACAGCTACAGACAATGTTGCGCTGTGGTGTCGTCAGGCTTGGTTGTTTTTGATGATGATGGCGCTGAATGTGCTTGGAGGAGCAGCGGCTGAACTGCAGCCTGGCCGCCTGACATCGTCCGAGCGACAGAGCGCACGCAGCCTTAGTGGAGCTGTTAGCCGGCGCTTGGATAAAGACATCCAGGAGGCGCCCCTGACCGAGTCCGCTTGGCAAAAAGAGATGGTTTCGAAACAGGTTGGTTATTCCGGTGAAGAGGTTACAACTTGCCACCAATTGACTTGGGATCAGGTTGAAAGTTCTTTACCCCCTGGAAATCATGGTGGAGCGATTGATGCGTTGGATTGGGTAGGTTGTCGTACTAGGGAATTTTTGTTGGAGCCTGCAAAGCTATTGAAACCACCACATGAGGTGGTCTTGCCTAGGTTGCCTGGAAGGGTGCATATCTTGGGGGATGATAAAATGAAGATCGCTGATGAGTTGGTTAAACGAAACATTTGCACTTGGGTTCCTTTGAGTGAGGTGCATGAAGTTGGGGGAGTTAAGATTCTCAACGGGTTGTTTGGCGTGAGCAAACCCTCTTCACTTCCGGATGATCGTCCTGTTCTCAGACTCATTATGAATCTTACTGGATCTAATGCTACACAACAACAGTTGGAGGGGGGTTGTGCTTCTTTACCATCCATCACGTCTTGGCAAAGCATGGTTGTTGACGAAAATGAGAGCATCAGACTGTATCAATCAGATATGTCCGCAGCTTTTTATTTATTTCGAATTCCGAGAGTTTGGTGGAAACATCTTGCTTTTAACCTTTTGGTTTCGGGTGAACGAGTGGGGCTAGCACATGGGACTCAGTACGCTTTAGCGTGCACTGTCATCCCAATGGGATGGATGAATAGCGTGGGGGTGATGCAAGAAATTTCTGAAAACCTTCTTCTTCGAAGGCATTTGAGTCCTTTCCAGCAAGTTGCTCGAGGAAAGCCATTGCCTCCTTGGATGAATGATCTTTTGTCCACCGCTGCTGACCAAGAACGTGCATGGTATCACGTATACTTAGATAATTTTTGCTCGGGGGAGCGAGTCACACCTGGTAGCAGCAGCTTGAGAGGGAAACTGTGTCATACAGCAGCCGAAGAAGCATGGGCCGCAGCAGGAGTAGTATCTTCAGCCAAGAAAAGAAAATCTGCCGAAACAACCGTGACAGAGCTGGGAGCTGAAGTTTGTGGAAATTCCAAAACTTTAGGGTTACCATTGACAAAACTTTTTGCTTTGGTTAGAGGAACGCTTTGGATGATTGGGCAGCCCATGCTGAACAAGAAGCATTTGCAAATCATGGCAGGGCGCTGGGTTTTTGCCCTACAGTTCAGGCGACCAGGGATGGTACTTTTTCAACAGGTTTGGAAGATGGTGTCGAGCAATGAACGGGTAACACCACTGATGAAACAAAGGGTACGCCAAGAGTTTTTGCAGGCAGTTATGCTTGCCCCACTGTGGCACTGCAACTTGGGAGCTGAAATTGATGACAAAATTGTTGCTACGGACGCCTCTGAAGGCGGAGGGGCAGTTGGTTCTTCAAGCGTGCTCTCGCCCGAGGGCTTGGATTTCCTACAAGCCACCCGAAAGGTGGAACTAGGTGATGGGAGCAATCCATCACCCATCTTAATAGTGAGTTTATTCAATGGCATCGGTGGAGCTTTTAGATGTTATGATGCGGTAGGAGTCCTACCAATGGGGCGCATTGCAGTGGAGTGTGACGCTGGAGCCAACAGGATAACAACCCGGCGCTGGCCTGGGACTTTGATAGTGGATGATGTGAAGAAGGTGGATAGAGAGTTAGTGCACTCTTGGAGCTTGAGGTTTTTGCAGATTAAAGAGATCCACATGTGGGGGGGATTCCCCTGCACGGATTTATCTTCGGTTAAAGCAGGAAGACGTAACCTCTTGGGGCAGAACAGCATTTTATTTTGGGAGATACCACGGATTCGCAAACTACTTCATGAAGAATTTGGAGCGGGGGTGCAAATCAAACAAGCTGTGGAAAACGTAGCATCAATGGACGCCAGTGCGGCGCAAGAAATCACTCAAGAGCTGGGTGTGGTTCCGTACTTGCTGGACCCGGTACAAGCGGTGCCAATGCGTAGACCCAGATATGCCTGGGTGTCTGAAGACATGGCAGGATGTGTATCAGGTATCACGATTGAGCCACGTAGCTATTGGAGAGAAATTTATGCTGAAGCAGAGTATCCTGCCACAGACCAATGGCTGGAACCGGACCATCAATGGGATGGAGAAGCAAGGGGAGCAGTGTTCCCTACTTGTCTCAAATGTATTCCTCGCATGCGTCCACCTCCGAAACCTGCGGGGTTGAAAAGATGCGATTCTGATACGAGAAGCCGATGGATGGAAGATTCTTTTAGATATCCTCCCTATCAGTATGGGGCTGATTTCTTGATAACCACTGCAGAAAAATGGAGATTGCTCAGTGCTGAGGAAAAGGAACTTTTGATGGGGTATGGCTTTGGCCATACCTCTCTTGCGTGGCCAGCTTCAAAAATCAAACAGCAGCTTCAAGCATACGATGATGTTAGACACTCCTACCTTGGTGATAGTTTCAGCATTTACTCATTTGTGTTGGTTGCAGCTTGCTTTTGTCGTGCTTACACCCCGCAACTGTCGTATCAGCACTTGGCAAAAAGATTGGGGATGGCACCTGGGTTCCGTGCTCACATTAGAAGTATTTGTCCTTTGGCAAGACAGTTGGTTTATGGGAGTGCTGCGGTTGACAGAACATTGGGAGTCCTTGGTGTTGATCAACTTAACAGAACTCTTCTTCGAAAAACAAATCATACGGGCTCAGACATCCGAATTGTTTCAGGGGAGTTATTAAACCACAAAGTCTTTCCTCGCCAATCTGTTTGCGCGTCCTGGTGGGTTTGGAAGGATGAATTTCATGTCAGGTGGAAGCAAAAGAGTCATATCAATGTGTTGGAACTGGAAGCCATTCTGTTAGGGTTGAAGCACCAAATTCAGCGGTACAAGGTCTGTGACAAGCGAATTTTTCACTTGAGTGATTCCTATGTGTGCATCAGTATAGTTAGTAAAGGGAGGAGCAGCAGCTTGCAGATGTCACGTGTCCTGAAGCCCATCGCGGCTCACTTGCTTGCTCATGGTTTGCAGATGATAATGGCACATGTTGAATCTTCGGAAAACCCGACTGACAAACAGTCGAGGATGTGATGGTGGTTTACCTTTTCGCTGGGAGATTTTCCCGCGCTGAAAAGGCCAGACAGCGGAAACGAATTAACCTTGAAGATGCTGGTTTAACGGATAAAACTAGAACCAGGTACTACCTTGCTTTGCGTAAGTTAACTCCATTTGTAGAAAAAGCTACTTCAATGGGTGACTTGGACAATTGGGTCTGCAAATGGATAAAGAAGATGTGGCGTGAGGGCGAACCCCTCCTCACCATTGGAGACGGGTTGAGCGCATTACATTATTTCCAACCCTCCACTCGCAAACAAATCGCTCATTCGTGGAAACTGTTCTCAGTATGGAAAAAGATAGAGATACCTTGCCGAGCTCCTCCGCTAACGCTGCAGCTCGTGAGGGGGATGGCTGCTTTTGAAATGGAGCATGGAAGACTCGAGATGAGCGTGATGCTTCTCCTTGGTTTCACCTGTTTATTACGCACTGGCGAACTTTTGAACTTGACCATTCATGATTTTTCATTAAGTGAAACTTCAGGTGTCTGTTCTTTGAAAAATACAAAGTCGGGACGCCGTCAGAATGTCAATGAAGTGGTCAGCTTTACTGACATGGCCACCTTGGAATGCGTCAGAGCGCTCCTTAAAGTGCGCCGACGAACAAATGCTGGTAATCACATTTGGTCGGGAACCCCTGCTTTCTTTAGGCAACAGTTTAAGCTTCTGGTTGACACTTGGGGTCTGCAACAACACGAGTTTCGCCCATATTCACTGCGCCGTGGCGGCGCTACTTGGCTCTTTCAGTCGACGAATAGTATGGAGGCTGCATTAGTGAAGGGGCGTTGGGCATCCACCCGGGTGGCCAAATTATACATTTCCGATGGACTTTCCTACATCCCCAACATTAAGATGTCTTCGTTGACCAAATCTTTGCTGGATAAGTATCATTTTTACAGTCCCCATCTGGGATGAGGACGGACACTTCGTTGGGGTGCGTGGAAGTACAGCAGATTTTTGCAGAATTTCAGTGTGTTTTTGCGGAATTTCAGCTTTTTGGAAAAGAAATGCAGTTGCGTCAAGCAATGTCCCTGCCAGGGGATATACTCTTTGAACACTCTCTGCCAGGAGAGGTTTACACTTGGAAATATTTCCCTCTGCCAGGAGGAAGTTTCAGTCAGATGTCTCCAAAAGGAGATAGATCAATGTTTCAACGGCGAGACAATGAGTCTCTTTAGCAATGCCATCGACTCTTGCAACATTGAAAAAGCCTGCGTCCGAACACATGATTGTTCTTAGAACGTCTTGTGTAAGGCCAGGTGTTGAAATGTATGCTCCTTGTATTTAGGCTCAGCAGTCAGCCCGCCCACGGGCCACCCTTGCTGACTGCAGGAAGTACAGCAGATTTTTGCAGAATTTCAGTGTGTTTTTGCGGAATTTCAGCTTTTTGGAAAAGAAATGCAGTTGCGTCAAGCAACGTCCCTGCCAGGGGATATACTCTTTGAACACTCTCTGCCAGGAGAGGTTTACACTTGGAAATATTTCCCTCTGCCAGGAGGAAGTTTCAGTCAGATGTCCCCAAAAGGAGATAGATCAATGTTTCAACGGCGAGACAATGAGTCTCTTTAGCAATGCCATCGACTCTTGCAACATTGAAAAAGCCTGCGTCCGAACACAACTCTTTGTCCAAAGAGCAGAGACTTCCGAGCTGAGGAGTTTGGTGTCTATTCGAATTTCTCCTGTCCAGCCGGGAGCACTTGGAGTTGGTTTTTGTCACCGATGCTGGCGTGATAGGTGATGCTGCTTGGCGCAAACAGGTTTGTCTCCAATATACGTGGAACCCGGCAAGCCAATGTTGTTTCTGTCTATGAAACAGAAAACCTTGTCAGGTTATGTCAGGTTTGCCTTTGCATTTTTTTTGCAAGTTCTTGTTCCTGCTTCGCTGGCCGGACTGTCGTAATTAAGGTTCTCTTTGGAGACTTAGTGTTGGGAAACTTAGAAAACCAGTAGGTAAGGTGGTTCGACATGATTTGGAAAGTGAGCGTGCCATGATAATGTGTTGTGTTAGCCATGCTTGACATATGGACATTGGACATGCTATGAAATGCCAATATGCACTTTGCTGCAGGATGGTTGCAGCTCCTTTGACATTGCATTGGAGGTGGGCAAGAAGATCAAGTCTTTGCAAGTTGCCGAATGTGAGGCATCTTCAGAGAAAGACAAGAAACTCGATTTCAACCAAATCCGCACATCTCATTTCGCATGGAAGCGGAGTGGTCTTTGTGCTGTTCCCATTTGTGTGGAAACCCAATGACTTTCATATGGGACATTGATACCACTTGTGCAGTTTTCTTCGTCCGACCCTGTTTGGATATTGTGGATTAGCACCCCGACCCTTGAACTGCATAGGGTCATGTTCCTTCACCATGTTAGGAAAGCTTAGGAACGACATCTTCGAGTACATCATCTCGGAGTTGGGAAGCCTTGAGAGAATGGATGAGCAAATTCGAACACTCATGGCTGAAATGCTGAGGCAAAATTTGGCCAACGTAGAACGGGCAACTGGAAGTCTTGTGGACAGCCTTGGTGATGGCAGCGCAACAGACGCAACAGTCCATGAAGAGAGTTTTTAACTCTTTGTTGCTTCCAAGTTCAATTTGGGGGTTTCCTAAAATGGGGGTACCCCAAATCATCCAAGTCATTCGACCACTTTAGTATTGAAACCCACGGTTTTGGGGTACCCCCATTTCAGAAACTTCCAATTAATTAAACACGTTTGCATATTTTTAAGGCTTTGGAGCCACGCAAAAAGACCGTGACTCGTCCAACAGCTGGCCCACAGCTGGCCCCCAGCTTGCAAGCGAATGAGTCTTGTAGCCGTTCGAAAAATCGCCCAGAGATTGCATGCTGCCAATTCCTCAACGGGAGCAGAAACGCTTTGACAGTAGCTTGAACCTGAGCGGCAATGCGTCCCAGCCATGCGTTTGACATGTGGCCACTGTGGAAGTTTTCCCAAATTGGCAAGCATGTTTGGAATTAGATGATTTTAGATGTTTTTAGATGATTTTACATGGTTTTAGATGTTTTTGTTTTTAGATGATTTCTTGAAGATTTTCGATGATTTTAGATGATTTTAGATGATGTGATTGACTCCACCCAAAACAATCTTTTTGCATGTTGTGCAAATCCACTGAATCTCCGGAGTCTGGATGCATAAGTCCACCCGGATGCTACCTGTTGGTGTCTTGGCGTACGGTGTGGTTTCAAACCATACAATATGAATCAGATCAGATCAGATCCAATGTTTGAATAGAGTGATTGATCACCCAGTATTTCTTTGTATCCTTTGTCCGCCGTTTTGATGGTTGCAGGCAAGCTATGCAAGGCCCCCATTGCGGCAGCGCAACGCATTCGATAGCGAGGTATGACACCAGCATGTGAATTGACAGCGAGATACCAGATCTAGTTAGCTGAACGCATTTTTTTGCTAGCAAACGACTGGAGTGGGTTGAAAGCATTCTGTGATGCCCCACATATGAACAAGCAGAGTTGGCAAGATTTCGACAACATATGACAAGACAAAAGGATGAAAAAACTCAATCGACTGGCAAATCAGTGGATTGTAGATGAGGTGGATGATACAGCACTTGGATCTCTTTTGATCTCTTTTGTACAAGACAGGACTGAAACAGCTCAGCAGGGATGCTTCATGATTCTATCAGTGTGAGTGGAACTGGCAGCTCTTCGTGTTGTGACAGGCTCCACACGGCAAGATGCCACGCGTGCATTGACAGGGATGGAGATCATGGGAGGACATCAGTGACGGTGGTTGTTGTGTTCACTGCCAAGATTCTCGGGCCAGGTTGGAATATAGTGGTATAGAATGGTATAGAATGGGATAGGATAGAATGGCATCATATACATATATACTTGGAGAATCTTGGATATATATAGCCAACAATTTGATATCCTTTTATATCCTTGTTATCGCTTTTGAAATGCCCGATTTGATCCGATTTGACCAGATGCACAGAAGCTAATGGTGGTGGTTCGCTTTCTGAACGATGCTTTTTCCGGCTATCATCCTACCAACCATGCTGAGCCTTTTAATTTTGTTGCTGCTATCAGGACGGTTGCTGAAAAGCGCAACTGATTCGTTTCAGTCCGTACGCAAGCCGTACCCATTGTGTAATTACCCATTGTCTAATTAGAAAGAATTCTTTCTAATTAGACAATGGGTAATTACACGAAGATCAACCTGATCAAGTGGAGCAGGTAAGTGTGACCCATCCATTCCAAAGGCTTCGTATTTGATGTATTTGTCTTTCCATTGCTTCATTGCACTGATTGGCATCATGTAGTGGTGTTTGTTGCGGAAGAATAATGCTCATGAATCAATTTCTTTGGTTTTACGGATTGAAAGTCCGTTGGGTGGTCGAAAGTAAGCCTGCATTGCACAGATGAAGTTGAACGAATTCGGACAAGACTAGAGCGATCAAATTTAGATTGGATCAGATCTTAGATGGCCTTCCTGTCACGCTCTTGCAGGGCTCCGAGATTTGCAAGCTTTTGAATGGTGTCACTTTGGCACATTTGATGTGATTTGCTGGCTTTAAGCACCTCAGTTGTTTCGTGCTCTGTGAATCCCTGTGAGAATGTGGGCCCGCCATTGAGGAGGTTGGCCTGATGCTAGACTGCTAGACAGTACTTCGGGCAATGTCTGAAATTAGGGTACCCCAAAAAATTGTAATTTTCAAACTCTGTTCCCCATAAAATTGCCATTTTGTGGGGTTGATCAGTTGATCTATGTTGATCCTCATTTTCAGACACAGCCACTTGGTACTTTGATTTACTTAGCTTGGCTTCAAGATGCCATGGACCGTTTCTGACGAGAGGGATCAAACGAAAAGAAACAGAACGCGCCATTTGAGGCGGCATGTTGTGGATGATCTTGGCTTGATTCAGAAAGGTTTCACAGATTTCAACCAAACATGAGCATGCAAGGATTACTTCATACCCGTAGTACGTGATATTACTTTGGTATTAATTTATTGTTTATAATTTATACTTTATACATTACATTTATATCCCAGGGATACTTTCGAATCGCCAAGCATTCTGTGGGGCTTTTGATTCACGACCCATCCATGGATGTTTTGGATATGCTTGGCGTTTCAGCCGCCCTGACCCTCAGCTGTTTGATCGAACGAAGCTGAGACATGCTGAGACATTGTGCACCAGTTCATGACGATGCAATGTGGAATGCATGGCTTAGATACGAGTTGAAGCGTTCAGGTAAGTACAGTCAGAAGTCAGAAGATGTCACAAGTCTTAATTTTCCCTTCTGATCACAATCAGCGATGTCATTGAAGCCCTAAGTGTTTCATACAGCAGCCGCCATCAATGTAGACCCATGGCATACTGGAGCGATGCAGGTCCGGACTAAAGCAATGACCAGCCCAATCTAATGGTCCAAAATGTAAAGTGGTTGTTTGAAACTTGTCAAGAGGCATCACAGAGTTGAACATAGCAGAGTGAACCATATAATATATTAAAAATGGGGGATGCCATTCCATCAAATGGATCATCATGATTTTCTCTATTGAAGTAGCCACAATATATCATATATAGGACTCTCTATTGCCCTTTTTTTCAGACATGCTTCCATATTGGAGAGTAGTTGATAGTAGTTGGTTCCGTATCTTCCAAGAAAGTATCCCCACTGTCCCCATAGAAGAAGTATTGCAGCCATTGAAGGTACTCTGAGCCATTCATGTTCACTTCCGTGGCACTCCGGTTGCGCTTGCGCCGCACCCAGGGGGCGACCATGCCACCGTCTTGGCGTTGGTTCAGCTTCTTCAGCCGCATCCCTAGAGGCCCCAAGCACTGAAAAAAGATGGGACCCCGTGACATGATATATCTCTTGTCATTTGTCCAATATATAATATAGTTAATATATATATATATATATACAATTATGGTATATACTCATATTATATTTCATATATATATATATAGTATGTTTCTAGACAGTAGTAAGGTATGTATGGGTTTAGATATGGATGAGTCTAAAGATGGGGCATTTTCCCAACCGAAAATGACGCCCTTTGAATAGGCAAAATGATGGGCAACCGGGTGGCTCCAGATGTTCTGAGGTGGAGTGGTGGCAGTTGCCCAGCAAGTGCAGTGGGCTACATCTATCAGCAGGCACTCGCCTAGGGCCTGGGTAGCCTGGATTGGGTATACCACAATCATAATAGGGATATTTATGGTGGCCTGGAGGTTTCCTGAAATTGGGGCACCCCCAAATCATCCAAGTCATGGATGACCATGACTTAGTATTGAAACCTATGGTTTTGGGGATTCCCCATTTTGGGAAACCACCATTTTACGGGTTGTGCCCTCCGGTGTCAATGGAAAAGCCCCGAACTCAATGGAGGATTTCACGGGAAAATGATCGAAGTAAATGCTGGATTTTCAGTTGCCACGGTTGATTAGAGAAACTAACCAACTACCATCAACTAATCTCTAGTACCATCAACTTATCTCTAGTATCCGTGTGTCTGAAAATGGACCATCTACCGGAAAACTGCGGCAATTCCAAGGGAAAAAATGATGAAACATGTTAGAACGGGGTAGCCTATTCTCAGACAATCCCATCTAGACAAAAAGATGGTGAATCTCATGAGATTTCTCTTGTCAGCTGGTTATCTTACTGTAATCCATGGCATCTTACTGTACTATAATTTTACTATTGAATAGTAAGATGTCATGAATCTAATAGACAAACGCCCAGCAGCCGCATAGGAAGGCGGCGGAACACACCGCTGGGTGCTGCAGCACCACGGCGGTGTGCAGAACTTTGTGTCTGCGCATTCCGATGCAGGGCTCCCAAGGAATTCACAGTTGCAGCCGTTGTAAGAGCCTTTTTTCCCAGGGCGGAAGATAGCTTGAAAACATTTTAAAACACATCAAGACAAGATAAGAATAGATAAGTATAGTTTAAATCGTTTGAAATCCAGTAGATTCATTTGGGTGTGCATGGCAAACCTCAACATGAAGCTTCACCGCTGTGATTCTTCCATGGATCTCAGGTGTTTGTCCTAGAGCCCAAGAAGCCAGGCCAGACTCCTGTGGAGTAATGGACACAGTTGACATCAGTTGACTGTGGTTGGTTGATTCACTGGATTGAAGGGAAACATCTACAGGAAACCTTGGTTTTTTCCCATCAAATATAACTATACAACATACAATCAAATATATGCATATATATACATATCATATCATATGTATGTCTGTATATGTATACATGCTGTAATTTTCCCTTATATAACCCAATCCAATGATTGATGGTTTCTACCAGTCGCCATGCTTGGGCGGCGAGATGCACCCTTTTCTCTGCAGCTGCTCAACGGTTCTCAACGTAGCAAGCTGATCATTTCATGCACCAGTAAATGCCGCGGTAGACCATTTGCGGAGGAGCATTGGCCACACTATGTGACAGCATTCCTCAGCAAAATTAAAACCACTTCAAGCATGGCACGGAGCAACATGGCGCTGGCTGGGGTGAAAGTCTTGGAACTTGAAGGTGCGGACCTCAAGACTACTTTGCAGTACATAATCGCATGGCCTGGCAGTGTTTCTTTGTCGTTTGGAGATTAGCATCACTTCCCAGGTATTGGCCCTTGCCCTTTAGCTGCTTGTGTTCTGGCAGATTTTGGAGCCGACGTGTGGGCCCTACATTGAACACCGAATGACACGGACGGGTTCTGAACTAATCCCCTGCGGTCCGCGCTGATTGCCCAGGTCGTGACGGTCTGCAAAGCGTGCAAGCCTGAACTGAGAGGTTGAACTTTCCACCTGTCAGGAATGCGGCCAATGATCAAAACATGCTGATGGATTGGAGTCTACACTGTAGCGCTTAGGCAGGGCGGCATGGTGCTATCGCAGCAAGATCCCGTTTCAAGGGGAAAACGACGCAACCTTAGCAGTGTCAAAGTGCGTAAGCTGCTTTGCACTATTTACTTGGGTCTGTAAGCTGTGTGTATGAAAATAGGGGATGCTCCAAAGTTGCCAGTTTAATTGGGAAAATGAGGTGTTAAACTGTTAAACCATAAAAATCATCAAACTTTGGAGGTTTCCCCTAAATGTTCATACACTATAAACTATAAAGTCATTGTCACATCACTTTTGGTTCATTCTATGCGATGCCCAAGGATCCATCGCAATTGACATCAAATCTCCGGAGGGCGTCAAGGCAGGGAGCTGTTCAAAGTTGGATGGACCCAAAATTCGATGGCTGACGTCCAACACCATGAATTTCTATGATTTTGGTATGGTTTAGCTACTGCTTTGGCCTCTTTCCGTTTGTTGGTACGCTGTTTGGGGTGGCCATAACAAGTTGTCTCACGCTGTCTCTATCAGCGTCCTTTCCCTGTCATTGGACAGCAGCCCTGCCAAGGTTCTCAAACGCTTAGCAGCATCAGCAGATGTATTTTTGGAGCCCTTCCGACCTGGGGCAAGCGCCTCAGGTACTAAAGATGTCCAGATATGATAACATATGATGAAACCTTGGATAGTAAATATCATGAGTCCATCTGCACTGCAGCGCTCACACACGTTTCGATACCAGCCAAGTACAAGTTGAAATTGAAGAATTTCTTGGAATCAAGAATGCAGGGCTGCCACGATTCGATCAACAGGGTGTGTTCATACCACCCTGAGAATGCAAAGAGCTCTTTGTTCCTTGTCAACCCACGCCATGAACTACTTTGTTGGTGCTCAAGAATGGGTTCAGCGCGAGTTCAACGCTTTGCTTTGTCCTTAAAGATATCCTCTTTGCTGCCAGCACTGCTGCAATCTGTTTCCGCAAGCCAATGGACGGGCCCATGGATTGACATCGAAGTGCCACAAGATGCTGAAGAGCTTTTGAGGAGCTATTCAGAATGGCATAGAGAAGCTGGACAACAAGAGAGTGTAAAGGTCTTTCTTTGGAGACCAAGGAATGGTATAGGAGATCAGCTTCAAGATGCTTCATTACCCAACTACTTGCACTACTGTATTATGAGTTCACCATTTCTTCGTTTTGAGATTGCTCCGGCAGATGGCGCCATGGATATCGGTGCTTGGGCTGTTGGCCTCTCTCCCCTTCTTGAGCTTGAACATCAGCCGAATCGCAGTCAACAACTGCGACATGAAATCGTAGCTGAAGCTACTGGTCCATGTTCCAGAGCTTGTCAGTATCGCAGCAGTAATCTGATGGTCAAACCCAGGGAAGCTGTAAGATATTTGCTTTTGCAACCTTCTGTTCACAGCTTGAGGCAGTTGGATCGTGCCTTCGAGGGAGAAAGACCCAAAGAGCTTGTGGCCATTCACGTACGCACATATGTCATTGATTCGGTGGAAGGAGAATTTGCTTTGGAGTCACCCGTGGCCAGGGATTTGTTCATGAAACTCATCAGGGAAATGGCTGACTGCATTTTATCAGCAGCACTTGCTTCAATCGAAGCTGAGCCGACCATTTTGGTTGCATCAGATTCGGCACAAGTGACGCAAGCGATGGTCGAGAGGATCCAAGGACAGATGCCATTATCGAAAGTGCGAGCAATATCCGAAAAACCAGTTCATTCAAACAGGCTGATGTCTCCTAATGCATCCGATGATGAATATTCAAGTGTATGGGCTACTTGGTTCGGGCTCTTGCAAGCAAAACGATTGTGCTGCGGTCATTCTATGTTTGCTGAGAGCATTCAAAGCTTTAGCCAGAAGCCTTTGAAAGTGACCCCATTGGGGTCTTGCATTCCAAAGGCATGGAGCACTCTTACAAGGTATACATCGTTTGTGAGATCCAGGCAGGGTCGGGCAAATACCGATATGTGCCTGAAAGGTCTGGATCTTTCAAGCACATCAAGAAAATGATATGTTCAGGAGTTCAGGTGATATCAAAGTGATGCTAATCTTCATGCGCCAAGATAGATAGATGATGATATATTATGTCATCATCTATCATTTTCTGCGAGTGAAGATCAGCATCACTTTGATATCACCTGAACCAAGAATCCGACCTGGTTTTTGAGATTTTTGCCTGAGATTCTAAAAGACTAGCGGATTGCAACATGATTCAACCGTGGATAGGCAAACTCCTCAGACAGGGACTTTAAAGACGCTGGCAAGAGCTGTTGTTGCGGCAGAGAGTGGTAGTTCATCCAAGGAGGATGACAGAGCATGTTTAACATCAGAGCTTCAACAAGTCTTGCTTGCAGAAGAGCTGTGATGGCACCTAACTGGCCAAGCATTCTCCTTCCGAAAAAAGGCTCATGTGCCGTTCAAATCCGAGGCCATCAATACGGGGGTTTCTTGAAATTGGGGGATCCATGGGGATTCCCAGGAAAACAATGGTTGTTTCAATACTAAAGTGATCATTCATGGCTTGGATGAGAACTAGGAGTACCCCCATTGGCTTAGGAAACCTCCATAGGATGTAGAGCCATTTGGAGTTGCAATTTGCTTTGAAGCAGACCTGATATGGATGGGGCCCAAAGTAACCAATCAACCGGAAATCAAACACTGGATGCGATGCCGAGGTCGTAGAGAAGCTTGGCATTGGTCCAGAAGTCTTATGCTCCGAGAACCCAAAGCTCATCTATGGCAGGATGACAGGACGAGATTCGAAGATCTGCAGAATGTCTAAGGGATGGTCACATTGTGGCAAGGTCATTTTGCAGGTAATATTAATAACAGTAAGGGATAGTAAGGGAAAAAAACAAGAAACAATAAAAAAGTGATTGAATATCATGATTTCTCAGATTTTGGATTCGAAATCTTCGGGATTTTACTGTTCTATCAGCGGTTACTTAAACCATACTTTGAACTCTTCCTGGTCCTTTTTTTTCGACAAAGTCGTCGCAGGATTCGGTCAAGGCGGCAGTGAATACCGCCAAATGGCAGGCCATGACAGCAATTACATTGCTTTGTCAGGCCGGGACGACTCAGAAAAGTGGTTTGCTACCTGAAAATTCAGGGGAAAAAATCCTCAATTTGATGGTTAGTCACATGGAAGAATCATAATTTTCCTTACGGAAATTAGTTATTTTGGGTTACACAAGTTATACCCCAATTTCAATCAATTTCAGACAAACCTGGTTCTGGTCGAGTGGCGTCGGGCATGGGTCAAGTAGGTACCCCCAAAAATGGGACGGTTAAGTTGCTGTAACTTGACCAAATCTGTAGTGTGATGGGTCTCAATTTGATGCGGCCAGAATTGGTTTGTCCGAAAAGTCACCGTGAAATCCCTAACCTTCAGGTTCAAACAGCATGTTTTCGCTACATTTCTCCTTAGCCAATCCATTAAAGCCATTGACTCCATTGAATCCATTCACTGATCAGATCCCCAATTATATATTGATGGTGAAGTCCCCATTGCTCATGAAATCCCTATTTTTGTTAGTGAAATTCCAAGTTTTGTTGGTGAAAAATCGTCCTTTTTAGGGCCAAGCATGGCCAACGTCAGCTCTGAGGATTGCTGGACTTCTTCAGACGTGGTACTGAGAAGCCTTTCCCGCCAGCCAACTTCGCTGGAGACTACGTGAGTTTGCTTAGTGACTTTAGTGATTTCGCAAGCAGGAACACAAGCTCAATGATGGTCACACATGCGACAGAATGGTATATTGCAACATCATTGATATGTAAACATATGTAGTATGTTTACTGAATCTGAATAATTATATACTACTTTTTGCTAGGTATTCATATGAATCATTGGACATACTTTGAACGCACAATTGCTGTTGCATCCCCCTGATCTGGAATCCCCATGCGAAGAGTGCATTAGACAGCGCGCTTTAGGCGGGTGGAGGAATGATATTGGCAATGGGTGTGCTCTTGGCCATGAACTGAGCTGAACCGGGAATTTGGGATAATTCACAGGTCAGCAGCCTGTGAAATCATTCGAAAAAATCATTCGAAGTCAGAGTGTAACGCGATCGAACACATTTGGGAATTTCCCAACAGTGGGTACACCATAATCATCCCAAAAAATGGGTCATTATGACCTAGTTTTGAGAAACACCCGTTACGATTTCAAACCAGCTATTTGACCCAGGCGCTTCTTGAGAGACAGAGAAGTGGACAAGGGCAAGTGATTGATGCAGCCATGCTGGACGGCGCAAATTACACGGTGCCCACAGTTTGGGGACACCTGGGTCAAGGGAGACAACGTGAGATGTGAAAAACTTGGGTTACCCTAACAAAACCCTAGGAACATGGGAATATAATGGGGATATAGTACCATTTCAGATATCTTTAGGTGGCAGAGACGACCATGACATTTTGAGATATTTAACAAGTCTTCAGTCATGTTGGGTCCATGTAGAGTGAAGCAGCATTGGTTTTAGCAGCGTTTAGCAGCTACTCAACAGAACTATCCTTTCCTCCTAAGCATTTGTATTCTAACTGCAGGTTTCGTTGCTTTGGTGTCATGCGACCCATCCGGAGGCTCTTCCCCTCTTTAAATGGGCGCAGGGCGGCAAATTTCTTCCCGTGTGGGGCTTGGACAGAATCGTCATATTCTGTCTGATTGCCAGCAGTTCCTAACTGAATCCGATTTTGCTGAAAGGTGAGCAAAGATGGTCATCTTGCGGCCTCTGATTTTGTTCTTTGTGCCAACCTTGGTTTTTCCCCAAGATGCGGGAGCAGAGACAGGCTCCTGGGAGAGCGACTGGAAGTTGGGGCAAGGGAACACCAAGGTCAAGCTCCTCCATGGTCTGATGTGTATCTCTGCAAAGAGGATCCTGCACAACTGGCTCAGTTGAGCAGTAGCTGCTTAACCTCTGTTGGTTGACGATCACAGGGGATGTTGGAGTTCATGATTAGTTCGGGGATTATAATACCCAATGTCTTGGGAATATCACAATCCTTGAGCTTTGAATCCCTATCAAATCTATCAAGCAAACGGTTTGGTCTTGCCTCTGTCAAGCCTTGGGACGTTTCGGACCCTTTTTGGTACAAGCGTTCCGAGCCGTCCACGAGGCAAAGCCTGGAACCAGACAATACATGACAGTTTGCGGCCTAGTAGCTGTGATTGTTGACACAAGTAGTTGAATTATTTACAATTGTTTGAACATTATTTGCATGTTGTTTTATATATGTTTGTGGTATACAAGTTATATATAGGTGCCATCCCTTGATGTCTTGAGGTTCAAGCAATCGAACCACAGTTTTACGCTGAGTTGCTGAAAGGGCTTGGGTTCTTGGCTCAGTCTTTCAGACGATGTTGGCTCTGTTTCTGTCTGGAAATAGAACACCCCAGGCTTCAGGACGCGGCTCTTCCTGCTCAATATGACCGCAAGGTGGTCTGAATTCCGGTCATTTCCTTGTCTTTGACCAATCCGTCAGTTGAAGTTGAGGTGTGATTTGTATGGTACTGCAGGCTTGGCCAGAGATGAAGTTGCAGTTTGCCCGCATTTTTGAGCAAAAGACCCGAAATGAATGGGCCACAGGCTCAGAAAGACTGTTTGCTTTCGAGAGTTGACATCGTGATCGTCATATCTTTACTATAATTTCACATAACTACTATATAAGTCATGCAGTCATGCATTATTGATTTCGTGTGAAGCAGGAGACCATGTTTGTTCGTGTTTCTGTTATATTAATGTGGCATCTTTGTCCTGAAAAAACGAACGCTGCGCTTCTTAAGAAACAGTGCGCTTTGCAGCCTAGGCAGAAGTTTTTAAAGGAACTGACGCTTGCTGCGTACCAGTTCTGAATCCTGCAGAAGCAGTTGGGTCCGCAGGATGTCTTGCCGGGTGTAGGTAATTGGGCTATGGATGAGCAGCTATAAATAATTGGTGATCCATTTTGATGAGCAGCTCATTGGGCTATGGATGAAATAGCATGAAATAGCAATTTTATGTGAACATCCATAAATTCCAGCGATTTTGATGTGAACTAAAAGGGGATTCCAGCAGTTTCGACCCCATCCCCATCTTCCAACGTGTGAGGCAGCCCATGAGCACAATCGGCTGCGGGGCAGCTACTTGGCTCTCAGATTTTGCCACGTATGACTACATGCCAAATGACACACAGATTGGTTGCTGCATTTGGGAACCCACAATGAACCCATTGATTTGGGTTTGTTTGATTTTTTCGTGGGAATAGCCAGGAAAAACTCCTAGTCCATGGATTGATCATGATTTATCGTCATTTTCCCTACTCGTACTAATAATATGGGTTATACCGTTATACCCCATTTTTGGACATGACACGCCCAGTTCTCCATTTCTTTTTGAGCGCCAAGGTTTTGAACCTACTCCTGGTGGTGGTCCCAGTATTTCTGGTGCAAGTGGCCATTAGTTTGGAGAATGTCAGTGCATCCCATCAGATTTTCAGCATGTTCCTCAGTGATTCCTCAGTACCACCAGAAGACAAGGAATGGTTAAGAGTTAAGAGGTGCTTTTCTGGTTGCCCCTTGCAGTAAAACATATAAAACAATAAGGTAAACATAACAATATAATACAATATGTAAGGTGGTTAGCAAACATCCTTGCTTTCATTTGGATACCGACCGCAGACTAGTCACAGGAGATCAGAGAAACAGCTCAGGTTCGCCCGGACTTTATGAACCAGCACCTGCCCCCAAGTTGTCACGTACACCTGGTCATGTGCCAGATCCTGAGCATGTCATCCAGCCTGGGCTGTGATGGCCATCAGGCAACATGGGTGTGTCTGAAAATGGGCCATACTGCCATGCCCATGAAATGGATTTAAAAAGCCATAAATTGTCTATTTGATGGGGAAAATTATGATAGGCCCCTGGATGGTGTTTTTCCCAGTCCCGACAAATCTCATTGCATTCTGACAGAAAAGCGCACCACGCACCAGGCCCAGACCTTCTCCCATCCCTGGCGGCGACACTCGCAAAGTGCATTGGCTGAGATCATGCTGTGACCTGGTTTGGTAGGGTGTGGTAGGACCTGCAGATGGAGGATGTCGTTTGTTTCATTCATGATTTTTTAGATTCTGAGATCTCATCAGGTGCTGCTCGAGAACGGCTTCTTAAAAGGAGAGGTGGCGATTGGGATTGGGTCACCATTTTTCGTCACAGCCGCGCTAAAACTCGAGTCGGGTCGCGGTCGCCAGGTCGAGTTGCTGCTGAAGGATGGTATACTTTCTGAGGGAAAGGGCAAGACCTCGAAGCTTTGAGTCCGCTGAGAAAATATGGCGAAAAGATGCGTGTTTTTTGTTTTTCGCACGGCGTGGAGAAACAAAGATATAGCCATCATGTATATTCTTGTATCAGATTCAGAGCACAACATCTTGTCCTCGGCCAAGATTCCTTTGTTGGTTGATTATTGGGAGTTTTTTGCTAGACTTGGTTTATTGATGTCTATTGGGAAATATTGGGACTATGAGCCACTTGGAACAAGCGGGATACCCGGGATCCACCAGGATGGGAATGTCAGCGAGGTGACAAGTGTCCAACCATCTGGCTGCGTTATGCTTGGGAGCAGATGGCGGGCGATGCTGTCGGATTGCTCAGGATCTCAGGTGCGCAATGGTGAGATCTAAGTGGTAAAAATTTGGGATTATTGGATTATTATTGTGATATTTGTCGTGACCCATGATAGCTATTTAATGCTATTTGCATATGACCCATTTGTAGAGTTTGGGATGCCGAAAAAATGAACAACGAGTATGATAGCTATTGCTTTGAGCTGCTGAGGCGGATCTGCAGGCGTTTGCTGCTTAAGCTCCTGTGGACAGCTCGGCCGGCGCGGTGAAACCGCCATGGCGACGGTGCCGGTGAACCCCAAGCCGTTCCTCAATGACCTCACAGGCAGCTAGGAGGTGGTGTGGAATTTGGCTGAAGGTTGGAAGGTTGGAGAGAAAGAATGAACTCCAAGTGCCTTTCATTTCTTGGCATTGACAAGATTGAAAGCTTCTGATATGGTTTTGATTTGAATCTCCTGTTGGATGAGCTGAATCTTCCAAGTTCAGTTTAAAGTTTTAGTCTTGTTTTGCTCATACCAGCCTACTGCTTACCCACTACCACTTCCCTCACCATGTTGATCTACAACTTTGGAAACCGATGTGTCAAGGATCCAAGGCACAACTTGAAACCTGGCTTGAACCGAGAATGACGTGCCTTGTTGCAGGCAAACTCGTGCTGGTGAAACTGAAATGGGGAACCTTGGATTGCAGACTGCCACAGCAACTTTCAAAGCAGTTGAAACTTGGGTGTCAACAGCTTGATGAAGCAGTGTTCACAGAATTTCACAGATTCCTTTTCAAATCTGTGACTTGAATATGATCAAATCTGTGACTTGAATAGATTATAATCTATAATTTTAACATATTATAACAGAGTTCAGAAATGACGTGCAAATTGTCCACGTCCATCTGAGGCATGGAGTACAAAGGCTCCCTGAAATCCATCGACCAGTACATGAATCTGCAGATTTTGAACACGGAGGACCAGATTGGGTGACAGTGGGGCATCAAAGTTGTGGGACCACGGAGTTGGTGGAAACCATTTGATTGCCATATTGGGAGTATCCCCGATTTTTGCGTGCAGCCAATCATATAGTTGTATGTATGTCACAGTAGCATATCCCTATTGCAGTTGGTTGTATAATGTTCTACACCACCTTAACTTTGTTGGTTAAAAAGTTAAAACCACTATATTCATTGGTTTTGATGGTTTTGTCTCATGTTGAATCCCACTATTTGAATCTATTTGATTCTTCTCACAATTAGCTGCTGGTGATGTTCCCATTTTCGGTGCTTTCAGGAGTGGGTCGAGGGAAGCTTCCGTGGCAACTTGGGGGAGGTCTTCATCCGCTGTAACAATGTTTTGTGGCTCGGAAGGAATTTGGGTGTATCCAAAACTGGAGGACCACCCCAGTTATAGATGTTATAGATTTGTTATAGCCCCAACTTCCGAAGGGTCATCATCATGATTGCATATGCTCCACAGTTTTTGTCCATTGAATTGTGCTTTTTTTCCAGTAATTGTCCCCAACGGCCCAAAATGGAATGTCCTTAACCACCCAAAACTCGAGTGATTTATCAGATTCTCCCGAGGTGCCCAAAAATCCAATGGTTTAGTTGTGATATATCTAAGGTTCCCTATGAAAATTGCGATTTGGGGATGTACTGTACCCCAATTCAGTCACAGATGCACCCATTTGCTGGTTTTTGACTGAGATTCAATGTAAATCAGAAGCACACCATCAAATTACAGAGTTGCCCAAGACAAGTCGCAGGTGGGTATAATGTGCTATTGCAGGTACATCCGTGGGATGGCAGATGAGGAGTCAGACATGGACTAGTGAGAGGCATGTCTGGGACATTTTAGCGCCCACAGGATGCAACAGGCAACCTGCAGAAGCGAAAAATGCCAGCAGTGCTTGTAGCACCGGAAAGGGCCACCGGGCCAAAGTATCCACACTTGTGTGAGAAAACTGTTTGTTGCTTGTGACCGATGTTCGGAGCATAGCTGCTCCACACTAAACTGGAGTCACAGGCACGTGCAGAAACAGTTTTGCTCAGACCACAGGGCTGGCATCATTAAAGGACCGCAGCACCGCGCAAAAGTGCGGCTCGCATGCAGCATTCAGCATTGCCGCATTGATCAAATCGGTGGAATGAACGCAGTGGCAAGGGCTGCGACCTTCCGGCAATACCCAGCAAACTGACAAGGTCAACATTGCTACCTTCCACTACTTCCAGGCAGGAATTTGCACTAAAGATCGCTGAAGTGAATCGCCATAAGCCTCTGGTGTCATATCAGCTCCATGGCTGGAACATCCATTGGATTTCGCCGCAGGATGAGTGTGCACTTCGAATGGAGAAACTACGATTGCAGGCCACAGAAAATCTGGATTTTGACCAGATGTTATTCGATCTTGTAATGATTTTGATAGAAAACTGATAGAAATTGGAGGGTTCAATCCACATTTCTGGTGATCTTCTGTGGGATGGTTCTTGATGCTTCGTGGTTTTGGGATGTTTTGGGGTTACCGGCCTGCAGAACAACCTGCAGTTGTCAGGTTGAATATTACTTGAGCGATGAGAATCTGGCGACCGACTCTTTCTTCCAGGCAATACTTACATCCTTGGTTGTCAAATCTGCAACATCTCGCAATTTTCGCCCGAGTTTAAACATGGATTTTTCATATTTGTCTGAAAAGAGGGTACACCCAAAGCTGATGGAGTTTATCAGCGTTTCTTTTTTTGGGTATCCCTGTTTTTGGACCAACAGTCATGTACGATGTTATGATGTAATTTACCTCGTACTGTTTTGCGCCTCCCTTGAAGATACGTCGTAAATCCAGAGCACGATCCAGTGACAGAAATGAGGACCTGAAGATTCTCTTGTGCATCGCAGCAAATCAGAACTCGAGTCTGCGAGTCAATGACAGTTATCTTGACAAATATACAGATACATAATTAATAATTAATATAGTACAGTATAATTATAATATATAATGAGCTAATCAAGATAATGAAACCATATCAAAAATATATTTATCATGCCTGCAAGCTTTCATTCAGGTTTTCAATCTGTCAAATTCTTCCAGGCTTTAATCCGAGGGTCTTCTGGTGGCTGGGTACCAGTTTCCACCTTCATAGGCAGGGCTGGTTGGACATGGGCCATGAAAGGGTTCTTAAGACTGGGATGGCCCAAAATCATCGGAAATTGATTTTTTTGAATAGGGAAATCATTGCTTTTGGGGTGCTGAGTCCGAACCCTAATTTTGAGAAAACAGCATAATTTGAAAAAATGCAACAGACCATCTCCAGTCCAAGCATGGTGGAAGTGATCAAGTGTGTTCATCAATCCAGCGGGTACGCCATTCTCGGCAATGGAATCACTCAACACCTGATATATCTTGCAGTTGATCCCCAAAGTTTCAAAAGGGGGACAGTGTGAAAGATGTGTGTGAAGATGTCAGTGAAACATTTTTTTTGCAGACGTAGTGACGCTGCTGCGTGGTCACGATGGTCAAGTTACTTTCATACGTGCGAGGCTGCCCTAGAATCCAACAATTGAAGGCCACTTCGGAAGAGGCATGGGCTCTACCTTCCAACGGGCTTTCGAGCAGTTACAGAGTCACAGAATGTGGCAAACCCAATGCCATAAACCTCCAGTTGGGGATACCGTTGTTTACAATCCATTTCTAGTCAAATTGGGGATGGATTATTATTAGGTTTACCACATTTGAATACTCTTGAGTCGCTTTTGAACATGTTTGGGCTCTCAATGCACAAAAAACGAGCACGTCACCAGTGAAAGCCCACCACCAGTGGCACTGCGACCGCAACTTTTCGCCGAGTTGGTGGCCACGTTGCGCTGGTCCACTCAGTTGCAGCTGCGCGAGTGGCCCATGGGGGCAGAGGCCTGTGTGTTTCTGAGCATAGCAGATGATGACCTGTTTCATGATACTATTTGTAGATCTATAACTATATATTTATATACGTATGCATGCTGATATCGTACTTGTACATGGATGTAGAGAGAATTCATGGATGGATATTAGAATTATATTAGAATATGAGACATTTTTATACTGTTCTTGTATGTATGGTCTAGGACCCTACGAAGCATTTGCTATCCTTGCTTTCCTTGCGCCAGGAAGTACGTCGAAAGAATCCCCTACCTGAGATGCTTGCGCCTGGCTGAGTGGCAATGATTTTCCTGTAAAAAAACGGGTGATTTTCTATAGCAAACTGTTTGTTTGCTGGAGGGTACCACATGTTTCCCAACATGATCATAAGATGCCGAAGGTTTTGCAAACGCAGAAAAAATGATTCAAAAAATATCCATTTCATGATGGTCAAAGATGACATATCCATGGAGATGGTCATGAAAGATACTCCGGGTCTCCATGGCGCTGAGGCGCCAAAGCCGCTCGAGCCGCTCAAAGAGGACACGCTGGAGGAACGGTGCTGACCCTGGCTCTTCCAATGAGGGGTGGATCTGGAAAGCGGCCAAAAAAGAATATAAGTCGTGTGCAAAGTAGCAACCCCACGAAAAGATATCGAAAAGTTGGAAACCTCTAAAGTATGAAGAAAAGATCATCATAGTATCGTGGAAGGACTTTTCTATCCCGCGGGCTTACGATATTTTGAGCTGGATAGCCCAAAATGGTATCCAAAATGAGGCCATGGAAAAATTGAAGATGATGGAAACATGATCACTAAGGGGGTTCAAACATTGAGACAACCCCAAATGGGTACCCTGGCATGGCAACATTAGGCCCTTGGTACTGCTTAGAGACTGCTGTGATGGCTGGCAAGTTCAGTCCTTAGAAACCTCGCAAAGCTAGAAGGTGCCTGTGAATATTCAAATTTTGAGAAGCTCTGTGCTGCATATTTTCTAAGGCTGTTGTTGAAGACTTGGAGCGCAGGTCATTTTGCTTTCTAAAGCGCAGGCAAGTCACATGAAGATATGTGAAGCAGCAAAAGAGTTGAAGGGCTTTGCCTTTTTGACCTACTTTCACTCCAAATTGAACAAGCAGGCCCATTTCCGAAGCTTTGCTTCGAGAGGCCACTGTCGTTGAAGTCGAAATCTGTCATGGTCATAGTCAGCATAGTACTTTGTGATTTTTTCACTGGATTGGTTTGAGGGAAACCCCTATATTTGATGGGAAAATCCATGGTTTCCTGTAAAATTTCCCATTAACCAATCCAGTGATTGTGAGGAATTCCAACAACTGCTTGCGTTTGCTGATTGGCAGACTTTGACCCAAGCTCAGGAAGTCAGGGAGCCGACTCTTAAAACGTTGACGCAGATGGACAGACATTTCGTGGACATCCCGAGGCGGAGCAAGGCTGGTGCTGTCACCCGAAGCACAGCGTGGTCCGGAGCACCAAGCCATCATTTGCATTCATTTGCATCCCATGTCTTGGATATGTTGGATGTTGCAGGTAATTCCAGGAGTAACCACAAAATGGATGTAAGTAGCAATCACTACGCAATCAGTAACACCGAGACGGATGTGTCAAGGTATGTTTCACCTGGATGCTGCTGCCGCTACACCTACGGAGACGCATCTGTGCCCTTGAAAAAAGCAAAAGTTGAATGCTGTGGAAAGACATGTATTTTGTTTGACGTTTTCAAAAAATCTCCCAAAAAAACACATGTTCCACATACACAACATATGTCCTCATATATTTTTGCATCATACTTCCAGATATTTCCCTAATTCTTTATCTGACCATAAATTGGCGGCCCATCACCTGTTTTTGGGCCTATATCGCCTGGCATAGGTACAAGCCCGTGAAAAGCCCGAGTGGCTCCACAATGTCGAGGACAGGGATTTTGGAACGGGGACGTGGTTTCGGCAGCTGCCCAGAAAATTGTTGGGGAGTCCATTGGAAATGTTTGGACATACTATTGGAAAACGTTGAAAATATATATGAAACTATTGGAAATCCCACAGAACCACTTGGAAAATATTGGAAGTGAGACTTGTGGGTCAGGCAACAGGTATCAACAAGTGCTGCTGCCTTTTTGTCGTCAGCAGTCTTGGCTTGGAGGTTTTTCTGGGCAAGGCATGATTTTACCAACATTCAATCCCAGATGCCTATTCGACCCACTCAATCAACCACAGCTATTTTGACATAAATGACCCCGCGCACAGACAGCTTGTTAACGACTTGGCCATCCAAAGAATGGAACCGAAAATCGTCACCGAAAATGAATAGGGTTTTTCTTTCTTCCCTTCCAAAATTGTCCATCGTACCTGGATGGTGTTTGTTGTTTATTGTGTCCGCTTCGGTTTTTTTCATTAAAACCCCAATCTTGTTTCCACTTCTGAAGCCTATGGCAGTGATTTGCCAGCCTTTCGGGATGGATGTTTCCTCCTCCTGGCACAGTTTTTGCACTTTTGCTGGATTCTACGCTGAGCCTTATTTGCCTGCGCTTTGGAAAAAGAAAAAAACCATTCGCAGATGTGTTTTATGCAAAAATGACCGGTTGAAACCCCACAAAATGGTTGAAACACCCGAAAGAACCAGTGCTTCACGAAAGTTTTTCCATGAAGCAATCCATAAAACCCAGCCAATCCCATGATTAGATCCCCAAATGCTTGATGGTTAAATCATTGGTGAAATCCCTCTTTTGTGGAGCCAAAAAAATCAACAACTGCCAGGCCCGGATCTTGGGAGACCTGTGTGGCCTCAGTGAAGATCAGTGGCCCAACAGTTGGATCTCCCAGGTGTCCCAGGTCTGTGGGAATGGGTCCAAAAAAAATGGTACCAATTTTTAGTATTCCAAATTTGGTACCAGAATGGGTAAAAAAATATGGACAGAAAATGATCATTCTTACAGTATTCCACCATTCGTTTTGGGAGGGTTGACAGTCAGTGGACATTTTTTCACCCATGCACCCATTGTATTAAGACAGTACTCACTCTTGCCGAATGATCGGAGCACTCGATGCGCTGCCTGGATCGGTGTCGAAAGTGTGTCGAGTGTTTCGAGGTGTGAACATGAACTTGTACGAAGACAAGGCCCGGGGATCATCGATCAAGCCTCACAGCGAGATCAGCTGATGAGTCCATGAGTGAGTCAGAAAAGCAGCCCTGTTCAGTCGCAAAATGTGGGCTGGCATTCCGATGATGAGGCAGGAACTCAGACAGCTCAGACAGCTCAGACTGGTAGATTTACCCTTTTTCATCCTTTCTCTCTTTGCGACTTACTGTGGAGTATTTGTTTTGTTTGGGGGGATGGGGTTATCCATTTGCTGCAACAGGGTCTTTTTCGGGGATGCCAAACAGATTGTCAAAGGCTCAGACTGACCATAACAGAAGAGCTTGGCGTGTGTTGATGTGATATTTTGGTGTACCACTATCATGTGGTGTGTATGGTAAAGATCCAGTCATCGCCCCAGGTCGGATCATTTCGGCCTCATGGGGAGTTTCTCGCCGATTTGAAATAGCGCTGAAGGAGCGAACAGTTGGAATGACAACTCCACTTACGATAGGACGATGCAAGAAAAGCTAGCTGAAATGCACTACTCAAGTACTCCTGGATGTTGCATAAGTATACCTTAGTTATCAATTGATATTAAGATTAGAATTGTAGCTGGTGCTTTGTATCATGTGTGTCTTGCTAAATATCGGTTGCCTGATGAAAAATCCCTGGCCCCTAGAAATCAATTTGAGCCAAGGCCAGCACAATCTGCTCTCTTTGCAGGACCGAAGCCATATCTCTGGAAAGCGAAGTATTTTCCACGACACATTGCAGGGAATCGACCTTCACTCAGGCTGCAACTATGACCCAAAGCAACCAAACAATGATCCAAGATTTGACTCAACACCGGACAACTAGATTTTAGATAGCAGAGATGTCATCAGCATCAGAGACCAGATAGAGTATGATAGAGTAATAATTGTGTATTGCGAAGAAATCCATATATATATATATAGTTTTCATTCATCATCTATCATATTTACATCGTCTAAACTGTCTAAACACCTCATGTTCCTGCATGTTCCTATCTGAACACATTTTTTCCCATCTTTTTTCCCCATGTTCCGCCACATTTTCTGCTGCAGGTGACCTCTGCAGCATGGAAGGTGCATTTCAGCGCCACTACTCCCACCAAATCGCCAAGGCGCGTGGCGGCATGGCGCCGCCCCGTGGTGACTCAAAAGAAATGCTGGTTGAATGGTTGAATTGGTTGCGGGCCCAATATGTTACATAGTATTATATAGTTAGCATGCATATTATATATCATATATATGTATCACTATATGATATAATATATAGAGGATGAACAACAAAGACATTCTCTCGGCTGCGCAACTCTAAAATTATACGGGATGCCTGCGCCATTTCAATAGGACTTTCACCTGTGTCAGCCACCAAAGATCCTGTCCGCAGGGTGCGCCACCCAGTCCGGCCTCCTCTCCTCGAGATGCTTCATCGGAGAATTTGGGCTGAACTTTTCTGAACTGAGCAGTGGCCAAGTTACTCAAGTTGAATGGTTCTGAAGTTAGACCACCTGGTTCGTGATAGGGAAATATATCATAACTTCTACTTGTTCTGGGAAGCCCGTTCTCAAGCTACCAGAAAAAAAAGGGACGGCCTTTCCAGTCTTGGCTCAGGAAGAGTTGTACATATTCGACCGCCTCTTGGCTCGAGGGCACTGGAATGATGGGAGGATTGGGGTACCCTCTGGGAAACTAACAGTTTGCTATGGAAAATGGCCATAGAAATAGTGGATTTTCCCATGAAAAATGGTGATTTTCCATAGCTATGTTAGTTTACCAGAGGGTAACTATCCTAAAATAGATACTGTAGGGGATTTTCCATAGTCATGCCCCCAATAGCTGGATGCTTTAGAATGGAAAACTCCCCTGAAAAAATGGATGATTTGGGGGGTCCCCACATTTTAGGAAACCTCCATTTCAGGTGAATCATAGTTTATCCAGAGATTATGAACATCACTGAGCTGTCTCAAGGCCAGGATCAATCTGACCTGGCGATACATTGTCCCACACTTAGGATGCGGCGCATTCTGCTGTTCCATGATGTGTTTTTTGGCCACTGGTATTGCTCAATCAGTTGACAGTTGGCTGATTCAGCTTGAGGTTAGTCATAAACCGTACTGCCCTCAATCCCGAGTGGATATGCAGAGGCAGGTTCCTTGTACAGCGTGATGAGTTCAGCTGTAAATGGAGCCACCGTCGAAGGATTTGCGGGAGGAATTCCTGCGGGCTGCCATTACATGAACTCACAAGTCAATGTTTGCATTTTGGATATGTTTGGCTTCGATATGGTTGTATGATTCTGTATGCAGGCTCATTCTGTTTGTGTTTTCATTGCTTTTCTGGAAAAGATTTAGCACACAGCCCTGCAGCTGAAATTGTTTAATTCATCATGTCAAGCAAGATGGCAAAGTTGCTGCTATGTCCAGCTTTGTAATCCGGAGTGAGCATGGTGAAACTAAGACATTGGACCGATCTGAAGTCGGTGGCGACCCCAAAAGGATGCAAAAGGACCGAGAACGTTGGCTCTAGGGTGTGCACTTCCAACCCTCAGTGATCAGTGCGCAGAAGGACTTTGCACGTGTTGACTTTGGCATTTCAGCTACTCCTTTGCAGTACTTTGAGATCTCATGGCTTTGCAGTGGTATGATCAGAGTATGCCAAAGTCATGGAGACTAAATAGAAAACCATAGAAAACCATTGCAGCATATAGTTAGGTAAGGAATGAGATCAGCAAACTCAACTTAGATTCTCATAAATTCTCCATGCCCATCAGCGCAATTGTCAAATTTTCCTGACGCTACGACTTACCATCAAGGCTTTCAGACACAACACCTTCACTCATAAATAATATCATGAATAAAATATCAAAAACACCTTACGGTATGACCTAGATACGGAGTGGATCTTGGTGGTACATCAAGAAGAGTGACTCATTTTGCGTAACTTTTTAACCACGCGCAACGGGCGTGTCAATTTTTGAAAGATGTGGACGAAGGACTCGAAGCCGGGAGCTGAGCTAGAAAATCTGGGTCGAAACCAGTCGGTATATCGGGTATACCCCAAGTTATGGCCAGTTCAAATATTTGAAAAATCGGAAAGCTATGGCCAGATTAACCAGTGGAATGGGGTACCCTTTTCAGATATTGTCAGACAATGTCAAATGCTTGAAGAATGTTTGGGTTCGATTTACATGACATGTCTCACATCAAGTTCAGCCTAAGATTTGCAGGTTGGATGGCGTCAAGCCCAATTTGGAACCAGAACAGCTTTCAAAGCTGCAGGAGCTGCTCATTCCACGATGTAACCCGTGGCTACCACTGTGGTTCGGTCAAGATGGGGCATGATTTTGGCATCATTTTAGGATGGTTTTGGATGATTTCTGATGGTGTTTGGATGGTTTTGACATCATTTCGGCAACTTTAAATCTGAGAGTATGCATCAAGCGATCAAATTTGGGTGTGTCCGAAAATAGGGTATCATCGGGGTATCATGGCTTTCCCTAAATCCAGTGCTTAATCATATTTAATCCCACGCAGGACCCATTTGGAGGACGTACTGAATATATCTAAGTCCCACCAGAGCGCGGCACCGTTTGAGGACCGCAACAAGCTCCTGGACATTTTAGAGAATCAGGGACAGCAGATCGCAACTCGAACAAATTTTCAGTCACGGAATGTAGAATCGCAATGAATCATGTCAAAATCAGCCAGAATCAGTGGTTTCGTTATATAGTCTTATGATTCTTATATCATTTTATGTCTTCTATGGCTGACATATGCTGACATGTACTTCTTGATTTGTTGAGTTCCTGTCATGTGGGGTGAATGCGTGCCGTGTCAAATCGAGGTTGTCGTTGGCGACACTTCATCAGGAAAGTCAACAACCATCAACTTCCTGTCTCTCTGTTGCAGCAGATTGACATGTTGTCACTGGTTTTCTTTCCTTCAATTCGCTCTTTGATCTGGGTTTATCTGAACATTTAGGGAAGAAAACGTTCCATCCCATGTTTCATCAGCCTCCTCCTCATCGTCATCCTCATCCTCATCCTCATCCTCATCCTCATCCTCATCATGATCATGATCATCATCACCATCACCACCACCACCACCACCACCACCACCACCAGCATCATCATCATCATCATCATCATCATCATCATCATCATCATCACCCCAGGAAAAATATATCAGCTTATGTCAACAAATCCATATTATAGTAGCTTGCATCTGGATGTCAAGCTGTTCTTTGCCTTGCCAGCTGAGGCTGGGTTATCCCTTTAACTTCGTCGCCCAGGGCATTGGTACCCGACGGCCATGTGTGATGACGTTGACTCCCGACCCAGAGCGCGAAAAGGCGCCGGGGAGACGTCTTGGAATATCATCGGGATCAATCATCTATATTGTCTAGTTGGGAATACTTTATATATACATATAAATGGGATATACTTGAGATTAGCCAATCTATCATTACGGTACTTAATAGAGTGAGATTCCATAATTATCATCATTGAGATCTGTTTGAAAATGGGAGATATATCCTCAATATCGTGCCATCAAATAATGGAGAAAATGGTGAACATGAGGATTCATCATCGAATTCTTGGTACCCCATTTCAGACCCATTTAATTTGAATCACGAACTCGTTGACCACTTCAACACGTGTCGCCGCAGGTCTTGTTTCGCACGAAGTTTCAGAAGAACGACTACACAAAAGAAGAAGATTTCACATCGCTTGCTGATGCAGCGGGCCTCAGCTGGGCATAGGATGGCATAAGCTGGGCAGAAGCCTGACATCATCGGAGTCATCCCTGATGCCCGTTTCAGGTTGCAAATTTGGTCCGCAATGTCAATGATCCGAGGGGTCATCCGGAATGGTCACTTGGACGGCTGACTATGGAGTTTGAGATTGATGAAGATTCTTCCGAGCTCAGATCCATGAAGCTTGATGAAGATTGATGAAGATTGATGAAGAATGATGAAATCAATCGTAAACAGATTCCCAGTAGCTGTATCATCCTGTATCATTCCATGTGAATTCTGTGACTGTTTCTCCAGAGATGAAAGCACCAACTGCTCACCAGATTTACCAACAGCAACTTCCCAGGTTTGACTGCCTCAACATGGACCGGGCTGGCCTCTCAATGCACAGGTCACAGGTCAAGTCCTTTCATATGTGACGGCTTGGAATGTGTTTGTAGCTTACGCAGTATTGCATTTTTCCTGCTACCAAGTTTGATGTTTGCAGCTGGCACTCTGGCCAAGGATGCATATCGTGGGCAGAGTATGGTTCGGCCAGACGATGCCTTCGACGAGACTCCAGTGTATGCGATGGTCTAAGTTAGTCTTGGTGGTCCGATCTGAGGATGGATCTATGAAATACAGTTGAAATACCATGATATCACTTGGGTGAGTTATTCACATCCACACATCCCAACAATTTTCGGGTAAAAATACCCAGGATTCCCAGGGTCTTGATCCATAGCCTGATCTCTAAGGTTCAACTCTTCCACAAGGACATTGACTGTCCAATGCGACTTGTAGATGTCCCAGGTGCGACCCAATGAGCATAGCTATGGTATCGATGGCCCATTTAGTTCGTTAATTTAGCTGTTAAAAGTGGTGATGTTCCATAGTTATGTTAGTGTACTAAAGGGTATATAGTAATGGGGATGGCATTGGATATGGGTCTGTATTTACATGTTTATTCACCACTACTTTTGCAAAAGTGTCACTTTTCGATCCACCGGAAGCTTTACTTCTGGCATTTTGGCATGTCTTCTCTGGACTTTGAAGCCTGGTGCAGGTTTGAGCCGTGGTAATCGCCTGACCACGCGTATCGCCTTGTCCTTCATCAAGCTGGGAGCTCAGAGCCATCAGAAGCCTGGCAGATCCCAGTTGGCTGAAGTTTCCTGAGGCCGGACAATGCCGTGATCTTGGTGATTGGTAAGGACCATGCGTTTCCTGAGCTAGCAAAAAAATAGCAAAAAATGCTGGCGCTTACAACAACCCGGATAAGGAGGTCATTAAAATCCGAAACAGATGAAAGCGGAATATGCGTATTAGATTATTTGTCTTGTATCTTATATCTCGACAACCACGGCATGTTGCTCGAAAAAAACTATCCTCTTCAGAACAGTTTGAAGGTGATTTGGTGCCACCAGATGACATCCACAGGACCATCCAAACAATGGTGGCTTTCCACACTTGGCGGCTGCAATGAGGCGCTGCTGGCCATAGCTGTGGGGGAACAACCGGGGTTCCGGATGGTTCCCGTGTTCCCGGTTGCCGCGCCCAGGGAGTGTTCCCGCACCATTGTGGTACAGAACTTTGCAAACACCAAGATTCAAGACAACCAGGCTCAGCGGCTGCCTTCATCATCTTCACATCATTCTGTTTTTCGACATGGCACACTGCAGCTGAGCGTCGTTTCATTCTTGGCGCGTACAGGTCACGGAGAACTACAACGCATTGTACGAGAAGATGGTGGGCCGAACAGTGCGGTGCCCAGTGGGAACCGGCGCTCACGCCAGTTTGAGGAGCAATGATGTCTGGAGAAGTGGCGGGACATAACCAACCACATTCTCCTCATTTTCCACTTGGCCATGGTCCAAAGTAGTTCACCCACTTGAAACCTCAACAAAATTGCAATTTCTTGCGGTTTCTTACAAGAAATGACAAAATCAGACAATGCACCATTTGGATTTTTCTTGAAATAGAGTACCCCAAAACAACCAGCGGTTCATAACATATTCATACATTTTCCCTCTTTATAATGATCATAATCTGGGGGATGAATAAATCAAATGTCTGGACAAATCCTGAAAAATCATCCCAATTCCATCATTTAATTTGGTAAATCCAACAGATGTTGATGGTAGTTGACTCCCCTGATTTTGGCTAAAGTTCGCCAAAGAAATTTCAAGAGGACCAGTGGATTTTCCGCTGAACATCTCAAGGATTTGGTGCTCTACTGCATCGACTACGGTTTGCCATACGAACCGGGACTGCCGTTGTGGCAGGAAGGCAGGAGCCGAACGGTCGGAGAAAACGGACGGATAGGGTGTGGAAATGGATAGGACAGGATGGATCTAGTCTACATGAATCATGAAGAATCAATTGATTCAGTATGAATCTATGTGAATCTACATGACATGACCAACATTAGCCAACAAGATTTATGACATGTCACATGGGTATTATCATCAATGAACTGGTGGGTGGTTCTAGATAGGTCTGTAAAAAAAAAGGAGCCTCAAACTACTTGAGATGCTGATCCCAGTGGACTCACAGCACGCATCGAGGCTATGATCAGCAAGACTGGCACAAGATCAACAAAGAACAGGGACTGCAATCAGTGGCAGCCTTGGTATATCAGCCTTGGCTGGATGATGCTGGATGTCTTGAAAAGTGACATTGATTACCATCCCCTCGACTAACACAATGTCGAGGGACCGGGGTATACTATTTTAGTAGCAAATTATCACTATTTGCGGGTAACCCCATTGATCAACCAGGGTTTATTAATCCAGAGTTGACATGAGACCTTGAGAATCGCTCATTTTGAGAGGAAAGAAGTCTTCCAACCCCGAAACATCGCAGGGTCGATTTGTTAGTTGGAGGAAGGGTTCGTCTTGTGGCTACAGGTTCGAAGAGCGATGGTTCAACACACAGAGATGAGAGTGAAATGCTCAGAACTTCTAGACTGCAGCAATAGATGGGACTAAGAGATTGAAAGCGCATGAAGTGCAGACATTATACTGTATGACTCACATTATTCACTACTTGCATATATGTTCACATTTCCACGGGCTTTCGATCAACCAATGGAGGAACATCACTTTGACCAGGAGAATTGATCCGTTTCAGGCCAAACAGCTGCAAGAGCGCTTCCGGGACAGCACTGTGATGCGCTTCGTCTTCCGCGATTTGATTTGGATAAAGTAATTTCTTCTCAGAATTGGATGATGGGAAAACCTACAGAAGATCCTGCTTAAAGAAATATTGATTATATTGATTCAAGCAATGGCTGCATGAAACCAACCCACTGATTTGTGTGTGTGTGCCCTGGCACGACTTTTGTGATCGGTGCAGGACAGTCAAGTATTTTCCAATGTTATTGTGCCCGGCATTGATTTGGTGCATTCCTCAAGAAGCAGACAGAGACGAGCAGATGGAACTCAAGTCAGCAAAGGCTTGAATTCCGGGAGGCAGGAAGCAATGTTTTACTGCCTTGATAAAAACATATAATAACATTGTATTAGGATGGCAGAGTTCATAAAGGATTTATAGAAGAATCCGTCACCACAATTCAGAGAGATCTTACGAACTTTTAATTTAATAAGACATATTCGAAGTGTGTTTTTGATAGGAGTTTAATCTATAGTTGTTGTATTTTTGTTGTGCTCTAGGCACCTGATATCATCCAACAGTTGTTTCCAAGGTCCGCAAGAAGTTGAATGAATTTCAGAATCGGCCTCAGCGCCGAGTGCTGACACACCAGCCTTGGCAAATGGCACTTTTTGAGGAGGGTCAATATAGACATTCATGATAATGAATCGATCATTTGTATATGTTACACTTCACAGATGTGCATAGGATATAGTATAGAATACCAGGTGAGACTAATCGGCCAGTCGTCCAGGACTAAACCACGCGCTGGTCGCTCAGGTTTCACGACATTGACGGGCACATCTCTCGTTTGCAAGAGGAGTCATGGCCTCGGCAGTGGATCGGCGGTAGCGGTCTCGGTAGTAATCTCCAATAGATGCATACATAGTATATGGGGGTTTCCTAAAATGGGGGTGCCCCAGTGGCTAGATGGTTTATACTAGAAAATCCCAAGAGAATGGATGATTGGATGATTTGGGGGTACCCCATATAGATCGATCTATGATTGATTATGATCGAATTGACAGAAATAATTGCAAGTGGTTTTCCCTATGTACTATGTTTTTCACAATGTGTTATTTTGGATTGTTTCCTTGTTCTCATGTACTTAATCAAAGGAGCAGATGTCAAGGCCACACGGCACTGATGACTGGCACATTGCGCCTCCGAGGTTGAAACGGCAGATTGCGAAAAGAAAGGCTGAACTGGAACGAGCCGACGCCTTAAAACAAACATCTTGAGTAACAATGGCCTTTCCGTTGTGTTTGGACAAGTACTTCCTTTCGATGGAATACACAAAATCCAAGCTGATTCATAGGACTTTCCAATATGAACCATCCATTTACCATCCATTTTAGGATCCCCCTATACGATGGAGACCCCCATGTGACTTGCAAGGGCATTGCACTTGTGACATGTGGTGAGGCTCAAATCCGAGTCAAGCAGCTTCAATTTCCACCAGAGCACAATCCTTAGATGCGATGTATTGAGTCTAATGATGTCTAATGATGCTTGTATAATGGCATTTATATAATGGCCAATGCCAGCAGAGAAGTCTTCATTTTACTAGCATTGAATGAATCTAAGTCTGAAACTGGCAAGGTATCAAACTGTATCAAACATCTTCAATGTGACCTCGAAGACCTGAAGATCTCATCAAGCTGCCTCGGTCGCCTCGCAGGTGGGACAGCATGCTTGCGTCCTTTGCAGGCACCGTTCGAAAGTATTTAGATGCAACCCATGCCGCCACGGTGCTGCCGGCGGAATTTTGCCAAACGAAGGGCAGGAAGACTGGAACGATTGGAAACCGACGTTTCTTAGGGGTTTAGTTCTTGGGGTATTTGCCCCAAAGGGGTATAAATATATATATATATATACATATGATATACTTCATATGATCGGGTTATGATGATATATCATAGTGTCTCACCATATTTGGTCCATGTTCAGTCATATCTAAACATCTATGGTTGAGATTGGGAAAAGCAGCTGTGGAGATGTCACAATGCCGACCACCCGTGGGCAGCCAGGAACTTTACGATCCGGTGTCAGAAGCCTCAGAATCTCAGGGGAGATGCTTCATGTTTTCCAAATGTGTGGAACATGTGTGGGTAGTCATGAATTGTATACATTGACATATCGGAATATACCGTCATATATCAGATTGGATCTATCTTGCGTAAAGACCGTGAAGAAAATTGAAGTGTACATGGTTGAAAGGTGTCTAGTTCTAATCACAAAAGGTGGCTGGAAACCAATCCGCTATCTCAGTTCTTTCTTTAGTCAGCAAGCTAGATCAGGAAGGGGAATCATAGGCTTCGATCTTGCTTGAAAAGCAGGGATGTAGTTTAATCATGTTTATACAATCAAACAATCGAAACATGAATAGTCTGCGTGCATATGCCACATGGTTTCAGAGAAGAAGCCTGCTTGAAAACAGCTAATGACACATATCCAGACATCCAATATCATGCAAGCACCAGCAATCATCAACAGAATGTTGCCCTGCGAGCAGAGGAATTAGCCAAGGATATACTACACTTTGCCTGCTTATGGGGCCTTAAATGGTTTCGTTCAATTTGCACCAGCCTTCGAACAAGGACTGGGACAACGAAGGAGGATGATTCCATTTTGTGGACATCCGATGAAGAAGCAAAGCGAGTGGCGAAAAATGCCTTGGACAGCGCGGGGCCTAGAGTATTCCATGAGTTCGACACGCTTTCAGATGTACATGTGCTTTTCTCACAAGTTGATTAATGAACAGACTTGCGTGCCACCTTGATCAACAACCAGTTCAATTTTGCGAAAACAATCCCTCATTGTTTTTTTTTGCACGATTGCTTTGATGGACAACAGCAGCCTGCATGTCCTTGAAACCCTTCAAAACTTGCTATCTCCCACTTCATTGCTGGCTGCATGAGGTAATGACAAACATGACGAAGAGGGGCTTTCTTGGTCTCCACGACATGTTTCGTGTGATACCAGACTTGTTAAGAGGAAAAACTGTTGAAACCGAAACCCTCCTCTTAAACGAATTCAACCAAGACTTCACAACATGTTTCACTGCGTTCTGTAACCCCTATCTTTCACTGCAAAAACCATACATCCTGATGAAAATGTCTCCTAAACCAATGCCTTGATAGGTTTCCCCAGCAGCAGACTTGTCTGTTTGGACGTCTGAACGACAGGTTTACAGGAGATGTGGATCGCAAAGTTGTGAGCCTTCTGACAGAATACTGCGGCTTTGAGGTGCCAATGGTCAAGATGGATTACATGGACATTATTTTGGGGGATGGGATTTTGTTTCAGGATTCCCATGACATGGGATTTATGACCGTGGTACGGATCTTGTTGACCTGCAGACTGCGGACTGCTTGCAATGGGCAATCCTTTTGGATGAACATTGTACACCTGAATGTGTACGCAGGATGCGCGCATATTCAGAAACATTCCCGGAATCACCCGAAATGCCCTTGAAACTCGCCTGAATTTCCTAACTACAGCCCAAAATTCCCAAAAAAAAACCAAACATTCCCAAAGTCACCTCAAATAAACCCCAAACATCATAATTCCCCAAACCCCAAGTTTTACGTCGAAAACCACCAATTCCATCCAATTCCCCTGCAGTCGGAGCTGCGTATCGCTTGCATTCGCAGCTGGCAACGGCTGGTGGATGAGCTGTGACCTCAGGGACCCGGGGTCACTGTGTTGCCAGATTTGGGCAAGACCTATGTCTCGCACATGTAGACAAACGATGACAAACGTGTATGTAGCCCATATGGATCATATGGCTATTGGGTTAAAACCTGCCATACTTGGTGATATTTGGGGATCTTTGGGGGATAGCCATTTAGAAAAGCCATTTTGGGGTGAAGAGAAAAGTGGCAGGGTTTTGACTCATACCCAATATGATCCCATATGTATGTGCACTGCCAATATCATTGTGTATCCCTAGACCAGTTCTATTTGGGACCCAGAAACTGTATGTTCGATCCCAAGACGACCCCACGGTTCATCGATTTGTTGAGACCTTTTGTTTCATAGCTCAGGTTCACTGGAATGTTGGCATTTGCCCCAATGCCATGTGTGCCAGCGAGCTTGCACGACATGGCAAAGATGCGAGTGGGCACTGGACAGCGGAGAACTCAGGATTCTTTGATCAGCTTGGGGTCCGTCGCTTTGAGAAACCATTTGTCATGTGAATAGCAAGATGGTAGGAATTGAGAGGTCAAAGCGTCAAAGCACATACTCGTACCAGGTGAACTTACTGTTTCTTATTGTGCATCATTTTCCACCAGTTTCCAAAAAAGACATGTCCTTCTCAGGTCCGGTCAATTGAACTTCACAGAGGAGACGGTGAAGGTCGTTGTGAGTCTTGGGGAAGATCCCAAACATCGAGGTTTGGTAAGACCCTTGGTGGAACAACTGGAGCGACGTATGCGGCTGCTGGTGGAGCGCGACTACCGCAGTGCCGTGGCATCTCTGGAGGGCCGCTGTCAAGAGGTCTTGAAGGCCTTCTTTGAACTGGTTGGGCAGGAAGATGTGGAGGAGCTGTCGGATGCTGGCACGGAGGATCATGATAAAAGCAAGATCAACCCTTGGGTCACCCCGAGGGATTTGACTCACAAGAAATCCAGCAAGGCCGAAGCTCGAGCGAAAGAAATGACCAGAAGCATTCTCTCTGGAGTGCTGAAGGCTCTCTTGAACCATGCAGATGTGGTGATTTCGACCACTCTTCAAGGAACCATAGAGATGGACAGCAATGGAGAAGCGGTGATTGATACCGTGACGCAGCGGCCTCGCATCAATGAGAGATCTGGCATCATGGTGCGGGTGGATGAGAAACTTGGAATGCTTAAGGCGGAGAGACGGATGCATACTGTACATCAGTTACATAATGGGAGGGGAGTCATAAAATGTTCATAAAATTGAGGACACCAAAACATTTTAATGACGAGATATGACCAGTAACTTGGGTATTTCAGGGTTCCCCCCATTTTGAAATCAACAGCCCACCTCCTGAGGAATACCACCTCACCGGGGCCTTTGCATTGGATGCTGCCTTTCAAGTTCAACAACAGTGGGCTTGAAGCTCGGGAACCGCTTGAAATGCTTAGAATGTGGTGCGATGTGGTGCGGGACTGACGGATACCTTGGGGATGTTGAGTGTACAGCGAGACTGGTCTTGAGGCAACTCACACTTCGCAAGCTGCTGTTCAATGAGCGCAAACTGCTCAGAGATAGCAGTCAAGGCCCTTGCACCCGATCCCTGAGATATTGTGAGATATTGTGAGGTATGTGAGATACTTGGTTGGTGGTTGAAACTGACTTTCCATCCTGCTTGGCATCAGATGTCTCAGCTGTATAATTCCGAATTGACTTCCGAAGATGTACCAAGAATATCCAACACTATCTATCAGTAAGCTTCTCCATATGCCTTCCAGCCAGGCTTGGGGTGGCATGCAAAGATCAAGAGAAAGAGACAAGGCCGCGAAGGGGGGAGTCTCAACGATTTGAAATCAGCTCCACAAGGGAACATGAAGCGGATCAAGAACGAGCAAAGTCCCAAGTCATCAAAAATTCATGTGGCGTTGTCTGTCCAAATGGTCATGAAAAATGGCCATGCATCTATTGGGGTATTCGCCAAACCCATGTCACTCAGTGGCTGCTTTGAGATGATTGCCTCGGTGTCATCCAGATGCTGCGTCCAGGTTTCCTCAAGAGCATTGCGAACGCATCAAATTGCTGTGACAAGCAAGAGGACGATGATGCTGGTCGCCACTGACTTGGCAAAAACTGCTGATGTTGCTACTAGTTGCAGGTTTCCTAAAATGGTGGTACCCCCAAATCATCCAAATTAGACCATTTTCCTATCCAAACCTATGGTTTTGCGGCTCCCCCATTTTTAGAAACCTCCACTCGGATGGGTTGGCAACAACTTGGTACCCACATGACTTGACACCAGCGGGTCCCCATGGGTACCCAAAAAAAACGGGTCGCGTCGCAGAGGTCCTGAACTGGGATGGTCCAGAAAGCTGATCGATGAGATCGGACTTCACATGGAGGCGACCCCGTTGAGGGAAGATCTCATTCGAACGTAGTAATTGAATAACCCCCTTGGAATGTTCCCTTTTAAAATCAGACACCCTGGGGAGTCTCTAAAGGCATTTTTGACGATTCAGCTGTTTTTCATTTTTCAGAAACTCTAGGCTGGATATTCGCTATATTGCATCCGTACTTATTGACATTGCAGCATACCAATTCCTACTGTCACAGGATGGCACCCCAACCATCAACTGCAGCAATGCGGTGAACTTGCGCATCTATCGGCTTTGTACGGAGGACTTTGACACAAAGACGGTGCAACATCCGACGGGATTTGATCAGCAAAAAATAATGATGTTTTGTGGGATTGGAATCAACCAAACCAGAAATGGGGTTCTATGGGATGTACTCTCTGGTAACTAGCAGTTTGCTGTGGAAAATCGCCATGTTCAATAGGTAAAGAATCGAACTAAATGGAGCATCTAAACCAGTTCGCAGACATTTAATTGACCAGAGGATGGCTGATACTGATATGTTTGGGGAAACTGCAGACCACATCACTTACTTCGACAAATGCATTACAAAGATGACTAAACAATTATACAATTGATACAGATGTTAGGAGATTTATGTGCTGTCCGTTTTTTGTCGTTGAATCAAGATCTATAGCATCGGATTTGCAGTCCCTCAGATTTCTGCAGGACTACGAAGTGCCAATGAGTTTGCAACTCAACATGCTGGGCAACAAGAACACAAATACCCGGAATTGTTTTGCAAAACACATGGCAGTTGTGAAGATCCTCAGTCCACGCTTTGGTTCGCTTTAGAATTCAATGGAGGTCCCAATGCACCGCCACATCTCTATGATGTTGAGGTGGGGATTCGGGGACTGGTGGAGCCAAACCAACTTTGGGGCCCAAGAATATCGCCATGGGCTGTTTCGCTATGGTGTTCAATGTGACATGCTGGTCTGAAGGCTTGGAAATCAGGATGTTTGAGGATTTGGGGATATTTTCGGAAGGCGCTGATCCCGAAGTGAATATATGGTGAATGTGATTCAAGGGAATCTTTAAGTGTACAGTGCGCGCAAGCTCTCCAAAACATCTGAACACCAATTGAATTCTCTTTAATTCAACAGAAGACCAGTCAAAGATAGCCTCATGCTGTGGTTGCGACATCCTGCACCGGTGTTTCATAGGAATCCCAATAGTTTAGACTAAATGTAGTGCGGTCTTGGCAGGTGCTGAAGTTGCTGAAAGCCCTTCAGTTTGAGATTGCTGCCTCCTGGGCCTCCATGTGGAGGGGCATGCTACAGGAGCCGCTCGTCCGTCGCGTCGATCTCAGCGCAGGCCATCTGCCGCGGTGTTTCCGTCGAAGCAAGCGACAGGAGCTCACGGATAAAGACAAAGTCCGGGAGTTCGTGCAATCCTGTTTGGTGTCAGCTTCTCAGCGAGCTGCCAGTTTGATGATGTTGATGTTGGAGGCCAAAATGCTTGGGACAAACAAGTGATAGTCGTGATCCAACAAGAAAATGATCCGACAGAAAATCCCGAAGAAAACAATTTCAGTGGACATCTTGCGAAACTCTAGGACCGAAGAGATGCAGGACTATGCAGTCAAGCGGCTCGTTCTGAGAATGGCTTAGCTTTTGGAGTTTGAAACTGGTGAAGAGCAGAATAGCTGGGATATGCTGGGATTTAGTCAGTATGGTATTTATATATATAATACATAATATATATATACATATATATATATATATTATATTATATTATATTATATTATATATAAATATAAATGATATAATATATATATATATTATGTATTATATATATTATATGATAAAATATATATATATATATATTATGTATTATATATATTATATATAAATTCTGTATTATATATATTTTAATATATATATAATATATAATATATATAATATATATATTATATTATATATATATTATATATACACAACATTATAACTATATAACTTAATGTAGCATCAGTTGTGGGACAGTGTTTCACTCAACAATCCCATAAAAAAGCACCTAGATTCTAGATCAAAATATTGTCCCACAATGTCCCGTAAGGAAAAATCGACCAGAAATGGCATCACATGAATTGACAGCGGAATCCATTCATGCGAATGATGCTGAAGAGTGGATTACCCCATAGGGTGGTTAGAATCACTTAGAAGCCACAACTCAGGTTTGTCTGCACATCGGGTACCCCATGGTACCCCAAAATCTATCCGTTTATCAGCATAATTTCCCCATTCAATTGGCATTTTGTGGGCATATCATGTTATATCCCAGTTTCAGACACGCCCAAATATCATGCTGTTGGTTCTATATCTCATCAATTCTCATGAATTCTCCCAATAGATCATAAAATATACCTATTGATGTTAGTTAAACCACCCATTCTGGCGCTCGCAACAGCGGTGGCTCAAAACGAGGCTCGATGGCCTCATCGATCGGCAGACGTCTGGAAGAATTGCGGAACGCGATCCAACGTTGGAAGCGGTGGAAGCAGTGTCTGTGGCCGAAGCAGTGTGTTGACTGTAGGAATAGATATGTCTGTGCAGTTGACTATCAGTAGTAGATGTATATTAATATCTAGTAAATCACTTTGGATAATGTATATAGGGGTTAGACTAGCTCATTTATTGGGATTATGATAGACCATAGTAGGGATAGTAGGGAAGACTATCAACCAACCAATGGCTCAGTTGACTTTGGGATGGACGATATCCCATTTGTAGTAGATAGACATGGTGGGCTTTCCACTTCTATGTTAGGTTGCAGTACAGGAGAGTATATGGTAACCTGGTAGATATATCTATACTTAGATGGTTCTATATACCAACAAACACAACTGAGGGGCTTACCAAGCAAGTAAGCAAGTTGATGTCCCATTAATCACCCATTTTGAGTGGATGGTTAATGGGAGATTAGCCCCACAAATGCCTATTTAATGTGGAACATGAGGACACACCAATGGATTTAGATGCACCCTATTTTCAGACAAACGCATCTAGTGAACGGGAAATTGGGATTTAATGAGTTTTATACTGATTTAATTCAAAAAGATGGGGTATGTATGTTAATGAATGTTTACCCTTTGACAATCAGACATGGCAATGGAAAATTCCCTATTTCGTCCGACATTTCCTATCAAAACCTCAATTTAGTGTGGATTTCCCAGCAAGCCAAGTAGCTGATTGCCGGAGGGTAAACCAAGTTGAAAACAAAAAAAAAAATACATTTGGGTAAATTCCCAGATAGTAAAATTGAGTAAACCCAACTTTTGTCGTAGCAATCCCGAAAGGGTAAATTTGGGGTCAAAGCTGATGGAGTCAAAACCGTACATCGGCACACCATGGACCGAGCCCTTCAGGTTTGTGGCTGGCTAAGCGGATCGCGAGCTTTGCCGATGGATATGTTGACCACCGAGGCGATACTGACAGAAACTCATCATCATGGTCAATGTTTCCCTTCCATCAGTTACATCTACAACACAGTGTATTTATACAGATTTATATAATTCTATATAGTGTGTATAGCAATGTAATCTATGAAATGACATTAAATCAAATTGAATCTATTGGCTGCTGAGTATTACTCAAGAGGCAGGTTGCCAGTAGTTTGAACAGACTTTGTTCCTAGCACTGCTTCGGCAGGAAGAAGTCAAACGCGCTGGTGAGGAAGCCAAATGGTTGCAGCCTGAGGTGCATATCCTATATGATTTTGGATGATTTGTTGAAGCAAATGCCAGTTGTTTCTGGTTGAAATCGAATTTGGGCCAATCACATTATTTATAGTGTGTATGTTATATAAACACACATCAATATATCACATACATAGATTAGATTCGATTTTGATTTAGATTTGATTTCATTAGGATAGATGACAGATAGATATATACATATATGTATATACAAACACATACCAGCTTTTGGAAGGAATTTGCCATAGTACATCCCAATTCCCAAGAGTGGGGAACTTGAGGCCTGACCATCAAGCCTTCATCGACGTGCTGAGCCAGGTGGACGCCAAAAAGGCGCAGACCTGAGTGTTGGGCGAGTTGTACACTCCGTAGTACACTGTTGTGGAAAAGGGGATGGTAATGGCAATTCTTACATGAATAATAGTGAGAATGATTTACTGATGATGATAAAGATGGTGATAATGATGTAATGATATGATGACATTGTTTGAAAAAAAAATGTAGTAATCGTGATGACAATGATAGTGATTTACAGATAAGAATGATAATGACAATGATGTTGTGGAAAACATATTGATGATAGCGAACGATTGATCAATGTTGATAATCAGCGTTTGTTCATGTACTGTAGTCATTCCAGACACTGACCCAGAAAAATGCTGAAATGACCAACAGCATGTTGGTAGATCAGTGATTGCTGGATCTTGGTAGTTTGTCCTCCAGAAGAAGGAGCTCTCTACAGGGTGGTTTTCCCAAAATGGGGGTGCCCCCAAATCATGTAATAGATGACCGTGACTTAGTATTGAAACCTATGGTGACTTGGGGAATTTGGGGATCCCCAATGTTAAGAAACCTCCGTATATGCTGGACGTCCAGGTGAAAACCGCCTTCATGGCGAATAAGAACACCAAGTTGGCGGGACAGCCTTCGTGGCTGCGGCTTTGTGATGAATTTGTCTTCGTCATTTTGCAACTGAACATGAAGAGGGTAACTTGGACAAAACCAAGATGGTTCGTCTGGTAGATAAGGGAAATGATATTTGGATGAATAGGGTCATGGATGATTCCCTGCTACACATGATTTTGGTTAGTACTGGTAGAGGAAATCATCCCCAATCGACGTTATTTGGGGATTGATATACCCCTTATGTTTGGAAAGATTGGAAAGGAGGTAACTTGGCTTATGCATAATAGGGAATAGTCCATTCATAGGGAACCATTTAATGGATAGATATGGAATTGATATGGATGAGTAGATTATGCTTTGACCATGGCAAACATGGGTATGGCTCAAAATGATTGACCCGCTTGTGGGATGGTCAACGTATTAATGGGTCCCTTGCTACCACATTCTTGAACCACGTTCTTGAATCATACCTCATATCCATCTGGAGGTTTCCGAACGTGGAGGTACCCCCAAATCATCCAAGTCATTAGTATTGAAACCCATGGTGCTTTGGGGATCATGGATCATTTTAAGAAACCGACATATTTGTCATCACATGTCAGATGACATACACAGTGAAAGTCACCTTCATATAGCACTGAAGGCTGTGCCATCCCAAGGTAACCAATGAAGAGCTGAGCATGGCTAAAGCTTCAGCTGGTATGATGTCGGCAGCTGGTGGCTTACATTCTGTGCACCAAGCTTTACGGAACACCAACTCCTGGGTGAACTCATGCGATTGAAGTCCAAAGGAGCACTTTGCATGCGTTGATGCTACAGCCAAAATCAGCAAAGTTGGTTGAATTCCCATTTACATGGCCTTAAATGATGCTTAAACCCCCCATATTGAGGCTGGACAGCAAGAGATGATTGCCAAGTTGGCGTTGCATCGCAGCTTTGGTCATATTAGTTTGGACAAAGACAGGGCCTGTCTGAAAATGGGGGATTAACCCCCAAATGGATCCAAATGGCCATAGAAATGAGGAAAATGATGATAAACCCATTAGATTTGTGGGGGGACCATTTTCGGACATACCCAGCTGTTCAAAAGGACAGACTTGTAGTCTTACCAGATTCGTTTTTGCTGAGCCTGCACTTGGGGAGCGCATCGACATTGAGGAATGTCCCAGCTGAACATGCACAGCCAGAAGGCAGCGATCATCAGGGATGGGTACATTCTGTTGGTGGATTAAGGGGTCACCCCATGTTACCCCTAACAAACAGCGACAAATAACTTAATTATTACAAAATAGCGTAAGTTAATGCCAAAAATTGTGATCAATTATTCCAATGATTAGAATATGTATACTCCTCCAATTAGTGAACTGATGGTTGAAAAAACAATTCCGGGTACAGTACCCTCTGGAAATCAAACATTGCAATTTTGAACATCACCATGTTTGATAGGTAAATCAACTACATCATCATTTTAATAGGCAAATCAACTATATACATCTATATATATACATGATATAAATGGGCCATGTTTTAGAGATATATAATGATATACAGTATACATATATATGTAAGAGTCATGACCGGAGGGTACCTTGTCCGTCAACGCCGCAAACGCCGCTTGCAGGTCTTCCGGAAACGCTTCAATTTTCTGTGGAACCGTGATGTCTCCACAGCTCTGACGGCTATGGAAGGCCGTTCAGTTTGAATGGGTTGATCGAAGGGAAAATCCACAGGAAACCATGTCTTCTTTAAATACCAGGAATCGTAGATTATAGAGGATTTCTCTAGCTTTTCCCATCATCCAAAGTCTGGGTTCATGTCATCATGCCGAGGAACACGTGCAAAGAGATATCATGAAACTAATTTAAAGCTGCTATTGTTTAAGTTTGATACTTGCCTGCTCAACTAGTATCAGTATGTACACAAACGTTTGAGATTTGACTCAGCCTCCAACGTCTATCCGACTGCCTGGTGGACGCGCCATGTCGCCATGTCAGGTGTTGCGCAAAGTCTGCGGAACTGCATGAAGAATGGCATGAACGGGGCCGCAGCTTGGTCGCAGCCACAAGTTTCAAGAACTGTTCTCGGCCGTCTTCAGCAAAATAGGAGTAGATCTAGATATAGTACTCCACGCATATATAAGACTTAGAAAACTAAATTCCCACTAAAATCTAAAATAGTGATAATCACGCTTCTATCTTTTTTTGAGAGTTGCCATACTGTATGTAAATTTAGTACATGACATATATACTTTGTACGTGCTGTTACGCACTAATACCCTTGATTTGTTTGGCATTTACTAAGGAATGGCTTGAGGAACAGCTGCACGCTTACAAGGCCAGTATGTTTGCTGGCTTTGGCATGACCATTCTTGCAGGGTCTCCAACCCAAGGAATCACAATCTCTAGCACCATGGCAATGGATGATGAAAGATGTGGAACACAAAGCTAGGGAGATTCCACTTCGAGTCAACGCGGTTGATCGTTCTTCATGCAAGCCATGGTCAGTGTTGGTGGTTGCCCATCTTGGGGATGGTCATCAACCCAATCTCATGGCTTGATCCAGGACAAAGTCATTCTTGGAACCCTGAAAGCCTTGCAGGCCTGCCCCACGACGTAGTTTATCAGCATGAAAAATGTTCATGTGCACAAGCACATATGGTTTGTTTGCTGCATATTCACTGGACAGAGTAGTTGTGAAGTTTTTTTCCAACATGCAGTCAGGAGCCAAGATTTGCAGTAAAGTGTATGCAAGTTTGCAAGTTTGAACCTTTGCTGGTTGCAGGAGAAGTTTGATGGCTTGTTCCCAGTGGACTTTGCAATTCTGCACTGGCCTCAAATTAGAAGACGGCTTTCTTGAAGAGAGCACGTCACTCTCACATGAAACTGATCCAGGAAGTCAGACTCAGGAACGGGCGATTCCCCTTGAACTCCCAGAAGCTGCGAAAACAGCACTTCGAGTCACCCTCTCAGGCTGTTGCATACTGAAATAGTCTAGCAATACTGACTTAGCATGTTTCATGCAGTGAACTGCACTTGCGGGATCCAAGTTTCCCGAAAGTACAAGCCAACCTGACCATTGAGCCATCGGTGCTCTGACATCCGATGTTCATCAGGAATCAGTATTGGTTTTTCCCATGCTTTAGGTTGCAGCCTGATGGCCGAACTGTGAGACAGAAGGATGCAACTCAGGACAGGCTGTCCATCACTGCCATGACTCGAGATGATGTGACACCCTCCGTTGGAAAATCCATGGATCCATGGGCCTGTACTCAAGTGGAGCACTTGTTAACTAATGTAAAAAAACCTGGACCTACACTATCCTAGGTGGGGCATTTAAGCACACTTGATGTGGATAATTAGCCACCCTGATAGGCCAGCTTCATAGTTTTCTGTCCGGTGCAGATTGACTGGCACAGTCTTCCAAGAACATGTGTACCATATTAGCCACCTACTGTAATTTTGTTGATTGGTAAGTAATCAAATATGTTTCAGAATGTCATCCTTGCGGACTGGGTTGTTGCAGCTAAAGTTTGTAGCAGAAGCGGCCTCAGGAAATCAGAGACATGTGGCTGACCCCGCGCTACGAGAAAATGCAAAGCGTCATGGACTGCCTGGCCTGTTTGAATCGGATCCAAAGAGTAGATGCAACCCCGCCGTCCAACATGCCTAAACTTCACCAGCATCTTATTGCTGGTTTCACATACTGACCATTTGAAAACATTGGGTAAAATGATCTCAAAATATCTCGACTTTTTCGTAGGTTTTGAAGCCAACAATCAGCCCACGATCAGCCCACAATCAGCGCCACTGGTGCCACTGCATACAATCAGCCGCCGAAAAAGCACCAGGTGTCTGCACCGGAGACCAAATCGGCGTCCAGTGGTCCTGGAACCATTCAGCCTTTGAGCTTAGTGCCTGGCGAAGTGCCAAGATGTGCCAAGTCCACCTGGACTCATTGGAGACTGAAGCTGGAAGTAGCCAGGTGGCCAGGTAGTGCAGGCAGAGGTAAATTACACACCAGTGATCACTGCAAGCGGGGTGGAACGGGCTTTGCTTTTGACAACAAATCAAATGCATTTTGGAATAGTAATGCAATATAAATTACTGTACCTAAACTCAATAAACGTATTGGATACGCAACCCATATGATGTACATATGTCTATACCTCGTGTATCCTCGTGTCATGGATGCAAAGTGTCCCAGCAGTGGGATATCGGAGTGAGCTCTTCATGAGGTGTTGTGCATTCTTTTTGTTTGAGAATGGAGTAAATGCAACAAAATACCAATTTTATCCAAATGTTACAAGATGTTGCAAGCAAAAATGATGATAAACCATCGAACCATCAAATTTCTGGGATACTCCATTTGTCAGACAAACCCATAGCTTGCCAAGGGGCTTTGATGTTGCCATTGACCAGGCTGAGCGTAGATGGTACAATTTCTGCATATGAAAATTTGCAGGACCGGATTGGGATTCTGCTGACTTTACCTGGGAATCTGGATTTGTCTAAGGGGCATCCCCTTACATTTGATGCCCGAGAATCATTCTACATGTCCATTATCAGAATGCATTTTTTGCTCGAACCCAGTTTTCAGACGCACCTATATCACGAGATATCACGAGTAGCAACAGAATAAACATCAATTCCATCATCAAAAGTCGATGTTAATCATGGGTCAACTCTGCCACGGCTGAGTGCAAAAATGAGGAGCAGCGAGAACGCGTGGAACAGATCTTTAATCTTCCTTGTCCAAGCCTCAGATTCGAGCACTGCAGGACAGTGGCCTTTGAAAGTCCACAGTTGAGGGGGGGGAACATAGGGGATTGATATGGGGATGGGGCAAAAGCTATTCTTATCCATTTTAATGGCATGAACATCCATTTACCAGCTATTTTGATGTTCACTAGGTACCAGGGTGTTGATTCATAGCCATATGATTTTTCTATGAAAATGTGGGTTTTAATGCGAATTCATGGGATAATAGATCACCAATAATTTATAGATCATTCTAGTTTTGATGCCTCAAAAGCAATTCGAACCGGTGAAGACCTGGTTGATGCAGCTACGGATGATACCAGCGCTGTGATAGGTGTGGATCCTCCACGGCCTGACTATGCGGGTGGAGCGTTTCAGGACACCGATGGTGACATGTCCAATATGAATAACCATATGAGCCATATGGAGGTTTCCTGAATTGGGGGTACCTCCAAATCATCCATTTCAATTGGGTTTTCCACTATAAACCATCCATTTGGAGGTACCCCCCATTTATGGAAACCCTTATATGACTTGGGGGGATGAAGATCCATAAATTAGCTATGATCTGTTTTGGTGTTCACCAGGCTGCTCAGGCTACCAGGGTTTTGGATGTTCCTGTCGCTCAGGAGTTGTGCTTGAAGTTTTTCAAAGGCATTCATGTGGATGCCATTCACTTCTGCAGACCACGCCTGAAGGCCCGAGCGCCAAGTGAATGGCAGCATGACCTGTTTTGGGGTTTGTTTGCTTGGGTCACTATCCTCAATGTCCACTGACAGGATGTTCCAAGACTCGCATTTGTACTCACATCTTCGTTGATGTTCCAATACTCTGAACTGCCTTTCGTGAAACAGCTTGTACAGTCAACATGGGTGAGCATGGTGCAGCAAGAAAAACCGGAGAACTGGTGGAACTGGCGGAACTGCGTTTTGAGCCAAGGCCATGATGGCGAACCTCTATCAAGAAGAGCACTTGAGAAGAGCACCTCGGTCAATCTCCGTCGAGAAACAGGGGGCACCAGAAAAACCAATGGAACTTCGTTCTCAGAGGATACATGGAAGGTATGAGTCTAGCACTGAAAGGCATGAAAGACCTGGAAATACCTGGAAAGTCCAGGATTTGTTCAACCGCTGTGGTGTTCACCCGATGGTGGGCTCTTTCCGATTTTGGATTGGTTGGATTTCAATCACTGGGGGGGGTGGATTGAAACATTTGAATCCTGCCATGTTTGAGGCCTTGCAGGAAAGTCCCGCTTTGGACTATTTAAAGGCCTGCTGAGAAAGACAGAAAGACATGTGAAAATTGGTGGCAAGACTATGGGTCTGTCCAGAAAATGGATGAACATGGGGTATACATGGGTATACCATGGTATACCCATGTATACCATTGTATACCTCGGTTCATTGCCAGTGGAAATTGATGATCAACCATTGGAGCTTGCCATCAATTTTCAGACAAACCCTTGCAGCAGAGAATTCAGCCTGTGACAGGACTTCGGCGGGCACATTTTGGAGAAGCAGAAGACAAGGCTGGTGATTTTGGTGTACTGCGCAGCAAAATTCCATTCACAGGAAACCCATCTTTATTTCATAGGTAAAAACCATGGTTTCCCATGGTTTCTCACGGTTTCCCATGGTTTCCGGTGAAGATTTTCTCTCCAAGCAGTCCATTCATCCATACTTCCAATGGCTGTTCCGTTGTCGGATTTCTCGAAAAAACGCAGGATGGACAGCTTGAAGTCGGGACGCATAGCTCCACAAGTTGAGAAACCTTAATTTGGGTGTGTCTGAAAAATATTGAAAAACTAGTATATCCTCAATAATATGCTATTATAGTAATAGTGAGCATGATGATACAGATGCTACACGGATGAATTTTGGGGAAACCTATTTTCAGACAATCGTTTTCCAAATGGAAATAGTCATGATGCAGCCATGGATTGGGAATAACTCCCCCATATTCTATCATATGTTTGGACAAAGCCAAGGTTCCAGCTGTGGTTTTCCTCCAGTGTGTTGCTGCTACGATGCTGAATGTGTGATGCTGCTTGCTTCAAAGGTGCAAACTGGCATCAATGGAGGCAGCCTTGAGAGAAACTGATCGCGCCAAGAAGAATGTGGAGTACTAACATCAGATTGACATGTTCAGAGTTGCGATAGAGACAAAACTTGGTCAAGTTATTGGTTGGCCGTTATTTTCGCATTGATTCCCGCACTTGTGCACTCCACACTTCACGAATCTGGAAGCGCGAGTCCGCGGCGCGAGTGCATTTGGATGTTTTTGAAATAAGCATAGTGCAACTGTGCAGAAAGGGGCACAGGTCGGATTAGGCAAGTGCCTGATTTTGACATAGGACTATGCTTGTCCATTGCGGCTCAATTCGTGGCAACTCCGTCTTTCCTGCCGGCACCAGTAATTCTCCCAAGCTGTTCGAGGCTTGAAGCTGGGCCGTGTGAGACCCACTAGTTATGAGTGCCCAGAATCACTACTTGGCATTAGGCCAAGTTCCCAGACTGAGACATCAGTGGGGTACAGTTTGAGGGTGCGAATCTGCTGAAAACTGCATCAAACATTAGGCGGTTTGAACGGTTTGACCATGATTTTCGGAGAGGGCAAACAAACAAAACCGCATCAGAAAGGCCGATGAGATCCGATAAGGCTGGCACCAAGACAGATCTTCTTGCGCGTAGGTGAGAGTTCCATTCCTTTGGAAATCTTTGGCTCAGAGCAGCCATTGCTCTAGCTGCAGGCTGGCATCGCCAGCGTTAGGTTGAAGCTGCAAGATATGAACACTCATGACTTCTCAGACTTTTGCCTGAGACATGGATTTCTTTAAAAAAAACATGGATGAACAGGGGTTCAGGTAAGAAATTGGCTGGCGACGGGTTTTCCATCATCTTCCCATCATTTTCTCATAGGTTCTTACATTTTCTCATCATGATCATTCATCATCCCTCATTTTCAGAATTGCTTGAAGGGAAGAATCGCAGGAAACAGCACTTTTGGAGGGTCAAAATCATCCACCGTAGTTTCTTGATTTCTTGTAGATGTTTCCAACTGAACCAATCCATTGAATCATTCAGCTGTCCCGGGGAGTCGCCGCCATGCTCTGCAGCGGCGCGTTGCCGCCCGTTGTATCATCGCTCTGGACGCGGTCTGCGCGGAGCTTTTTGAGATCGAGGCAATGGGTTTGGGTCAAACGAATTGTTTACCCATTGGAGGATGGTCATCAATCCATTAATAGTAGTTCATAGGGATTTGTACACCTATTGCAAGGATTCCCAATATGGGATGGATGAGCACAATCCATATGCCATCAAGTAAATCATATACCATGTTTTGACAATGGCACATACACAAATAGTTGTTGCAAAAATACGTGTAGTAGTAATAGTAGAAACAGATTGTATATAGATGTATATAGCATAGTAGCAATAATGAAAGAAATACGGCTGGTAATAAAAAGTACTGTCAACAATCGATACGTGATTCAAGTTTGCAAAAAAGAAGGTGTGGCATCAAATTCAGTGTCATTCAGTGTCATTATGTGTTTTGCATATATCTTATTTGTTTGAACAACTACTATGATGATGTTATATACATATATACATACAATGATTGCAATGTTCACACGAATTCACAAAAATAATTTTCACACACTTGCAGATGTTATCAGAGAGGGAAGAAGGTTCAATCAAGTCAAAGCTATGCTGTAAGTGGCTCTTGCGCAGCATTTGTTGAGAAAGCGGCCAATATGGACCAACTCTTTCCACATTCGCATGCCTTCTTGAAAGACCAACCCAACCTGTCCCTTGGCAAGGTCGCTTCCACAATATCCACGATGTAATGTGGATCTTGCACAAGGACGACGCGGCCTTTTTACGCTGCTGTGCGTCATCCCACTTGCTGTCAGGCAAGCCAGAAGGCGACACTTCAGATGCTTCAGATGCATGTTACCTGGCCATTCTGGCGCATTTGGTCTCACCATGCAACCTTACAGCAGCTGTGCCCGTGGCACGAAAACCACCATGGCAGCCTCCCGAAGATCCTTGTCATCGACCCGACTTGGCCGTCGACGACTTGCAGAGGCCTCGAGGTCCCTGCCGCCAATGAGTAAAGACGGTGGGACGGAGGAGGAGTTTGAGGAGTACTGGAAATGGTTTCAAGCGCCACAATGCCTTGGTACATGGGTTGAGAGAAGAACACATCCTCAGGTCAGTGTTTTGCCTTACTGGTACAATACAGAGACACAGGAGACCGTTTTTGAAGCGCCGGTCAAAGACAAGGGAGCCAAAGTGCTACCGCTACCTGAGCCTTTGGAATTGGAAGGTCTCATAGCAGAGCTCTCAGTCAAAGAGCTTCGTGCCAAACTTCAAGATCCGGATGAGCTGAACCGATTGAAACTGACTGATGCAATGCTGGCGCGTCGTGCAGTCTGGGAGTATGAAACATTCATTCCAAGAGTTCTGTCGTGGCACGACTACCAGTACAATACATTTTGGTTCTTCATTGAAGAGCGTGAGTCAAAATCTAAGGGTCGTCGTGAAAAACGCGATGACAAACGTGGCTATTTTGGACCACAGTCCGACAACCAAAAACTCTTTGCACACGACAGTTTCTTCATGGAGGTTGCCGCTCTCGCTAGTCAACGCTTTCAAAAAATACATCCCATCAACCTGGTGTACATGTTATGGACGTTCACCCGAGCAGGTGTGCAAGCAGAGGAGTTTTTTAAGCGTGCAGCTGATCATTTTTGTGATGGTCTTTTGCCCTCACTGGATCGATGCGGCTTGTGCACCTTGGTTTGGTGTTATTCTCGGCAGAGAATCCGCCACAGTCGCTTGTTCGAACGAGCTGCTCAGGAGTTGCAACGGACCATTCGAGTTCGCTCCCTGGCGCCCAGAAATTTCCAGAATACTATGATCGCGTACCGATGGTCTCTAGGTGGCTTCAACTATGATTTGTTTAATTTCCAACAACATCATGTTTCAAGCACATTTTGGGGGAAGGATCCGGTCCCAACTGACTTTCATACTTTTTCGGGTGGCTCAACCACCAGGTATGGAAAAGGCCAAGAAACAGAAGCCTTGGCTCAAACGCTTGCACAGTGGCTGCCGCGGCTTTTAGACGATCATGATGAACGGAAGCCGAAGCTAAGGCACGACCTCGTCCACATGGCTGCGGACGTGCAATGGACTAGTTATGTTTGAGGTTGCAATGCATAAGAAATCAATGTAAATCATTGTATTCAGGGTTGATTGCAACAAGTAGGACACACTTTGTAGGTGTTGATTGATTGGGCATGTTGTAACAGTGCCCTTGGAATCTTTCGGAAAATGTGGTTGGTTTCCAGACCTGGGCCTTGCTGACCGACTCACGTGCCGTGAGGAAAGATGTCATGTTCTCCTACACTTGCAGAGATGGTTTGGCTGACCTGTTTGTTTCAGATTTGTCTGATTTGACGATGATGTATATTTTACATACAGATCATATCAGATCATATCAGATCTAGGGAACTCAATATTCGTGGACCGGGACATGTTCAGGTTCGGAAGTTCCAGCTGATGCATTTCGGATCAATGGCCCGAAGCTTAGCCACAGCATGTGGAGTATGGCAGAATTCGTAGGGCTCGCCTATTGAGATTCAATATGAACTTTGTATGTGTCAAAGCAGACGGAGTCTCAGGTGTAGACAGGACCTTGCATGAAAGATGAGATGATTGTTGAGTAGTAAAGAAATGTGATGCGTGGGAATTGTTGTTTCATCTATCTAGACTTGCTCCTCCTTCACCAAATAACTGCTTGAAATCAAGCAGAGATTGATGGACTGTTGACTGTTCTCAATGTTTTCATCCTCTTAAAACGATACTGCTTGCCTCTATAATCAACTATACAGAAGCCTGGACATTTGATTGCAACATCTCATAGTGCCCATTGAAACCGTATCAATCCATTTATTTTGAGCACAGAAGGTTGTGTTCCATCGCAGGTCCCTTGAGGTGCCAAGTACTGATGACAAGAAAAAACAAACAAACTTATGATATCAGCGCAATTCTGAGGGTTTTCTTCGATATTTGGAGGTTTCCAAAAATGGAGGGTACCAATGGGGTACCCCTAAATCATCCATTTTAATAGCATTTTCCATTATGAACCATCCAGCTATTGGGGTATCCCGGTATCTCCATTTATGGAAACCACAATTTGTTGCTTCTTGCAGTTTGCCCATCCGTAGTTTGAGGTCTAAATGTCATCGCTCGTGGTTTTGTCTACTTGGACATATGTACTCCAGAAGTTGAGGCTGGAAGTTGCGGAAGCGTGCCGTGGGTCCGGAACCACCAATTTAATTCAAAAAGATTTCAAAAGGCCCTTGTACTGTTTTTGATCATTTATTCCCTTGCTTTAGAATCAGATTCTGTGTGAATATGATTTGCTTCTGGTTCAATACTCCTGGAAGATTGAAGGTCATTGAGATGGTTCTCTCTGGATCACAGAGCTGTTCCCGGCCAAATCTTCGGGCAGTGTCCAGCTGGGAGGATTGCCTTGCGTCCATGACTGATTATGTCATCCGCAGCGCTGGAAGATCTCCAGTGTTGACCCAAGCGCTTGATTTTGGAAAGTGACTGAGATCTATCACATGGACAAACACCTGAGCGGTTTCAAAAGCAAAAAAGGATACCAATGGAATCCAATGGATACCGCTAGTTTTGTACTTGGCACTCCCTTTTGTGTGTGGCAGTGCACAGGGTATGAATGCAGCTTTGATTGAGGTTTGGATGAGGACAGACGGAGACGTGTGCATTTTTGCAACCATTGTGGCAGAGGCAACCCGGCCATGAGCTGTGGCCTAGGTGTTCCTGTGCATCAGCCTCATTGATCCATTTTCTGATGTTCACATACTGAAGCTATTTGAATCTATTTGATATGTTCCATTTGATATCTGCATTGAACATCCAGAACTTGGGATCAGATATCTAGATGCAACAAACATATGAATACATGATGATAGAATATGATAGATATAGTAGATAGTAGAGATGAAACGTATTCCTATTAAATCCAATACCGTGACTTCCTCGCAGCCTCGCAGTGTGCCAGGCTGTAATGAAAGGTTGGGCCAAGGCTCCAGCGTTGCTGGAGAACCTCGAGGTACGGGGATTTTATCCATGAGGGTTGGTCCAGAAATTTGGGATTTCCCAAGATTTAGATAAGGGATATTTTTGGGGGATCTACAGGTGATGATTGGATGATATTGGATGTATGACTGAAATGTGGCGCGTCTGAAAAAGAAAAAAAACCGCCCCACGGAATTGGCCGTTTTTGACGGGGAGACATTGTGATAAGTTTTGGGATTTTGGGGCAGTGTTTTCAGACAAACATATCATGTCATCTCAAAAACACACCTGGCTGCAGCTCAAAATAGAAGGTCCCGATCCATACCCCGGACCCACAGGCGATCCATACCCTCGATCCATACCCTCTTGAAGAGATTGAATTCATTTGAGACCATTTGTGTAACTCCTTCGTTCCATACGTTCGGATCACCGCGTACCGATCCATACCCGTTTTTTGAGAACATCATGAAGATAAGAAGAGCAGAATTGATCTGAACAAATTTTCCCATGGAAAGCTTCCAAGTGCTGAACATGATTTCTGAATGTCCTATGGCTTAATCCACCATTTCGGGCATCTACGCTCATCTTTTTCTAAATGGCCCTCCAAAAACGGCAAATTCAACTTACCCTCCAACTTCATCAAACTTTGGCGTGCTTGAAAATGCCCCAGCTATAGTCGATATTCCTAAGACCTCCATCAAAGTAGTTCGGGATTTCCCATTGGTTTTCCCATGAGTTTCCCATAGCTATGAGGGGATTTCCCCTGGCCACCTTGGATGAAACTGGAGAGGACCCTGCAGTTTCCAGGCACAGCCTTCTTTACGTCAGGGAGCCAGGCCTCGAGAGTTTCCCGGCCTCACAAAGCTCGCAGTGGCTGCGAGAAATCCGTAATATAGCTAAAGCCATCCAGACCCTGTTGATTGAAATTTACACGGGGGTGTCCATGGGGATGTTACCATCATTTACATGGTTTTGAAGGATTTTTTTGTGAAGCTAGAAGCAATATATGATGGTTGGATGATGATTACTTTGGGGATTACTACCCTGTATATCCCTCTATACGAACTGGGAATATTCTCAACCAACCAAATATGTTTTGACACGTGAGTTTTCTTTTCGATTTTTTTTTCGGCTAAGATTGTCCCAACTGGAGACTGCCATTGAAAAAGCCAAGATGCGAAAGCCTCAGAAACCTTCTTTGGCCGTGTGCATGTTGTGCTTGTCGTGCATGTGTGTTGTGGATGCGTTGCGCATCAGTGAATCAGGGTTGTCAGAGGATTTTCTGCAAAGTATGCGATTCAGCAACTTGACCGAGGGCGGTTTGACAAGCAGCTCGCCAGCGCAAAAGAAGCGCAGAATTGGCAGAAAGCAGCATTTATTCAATCAATGATTGCAAAACTTTGCAAACCACAGAATGAGTCTTGGACATTTTGGGATGAACTGGAGACCTTTTCTGGTTGATTTTGAGGTTTGCAAATTTGTCCCAATTTCTTGCCGACAACCGTGTAGATCGTGTAGAATTTGGCCCGTGGGAATGGATTTTGATCATTTGATCCAAACAGGGCCTCATTCAGTCAGGTTTGATTCTACTGGGAACCCAGTACCTTGTGGTAAGCGACCGCATGCCAAGAGCCAACTCGTGATATTATGTATTCTGCACCTTCCTTTCATACTGTAACGTGTTATTTGTTTATGACGTTTTTATTTAAACACTTTGAGACCTTTGCCTCTAACTGAGACCGAGACAATTTCCTGTGCATGTTCACATTCCTTGGCCGTGTGATTTGTCCATGGTACAAATTGGTTTTCATGAAAGATTCACAGCAGCTTGGCGTCGTAGCCGCTGATGGCCGGCGATGGGGCAAAGTTCTTCCGTGGAGGCAGCGACAGAACTCGTCATTTGCTGAACGGTGTATGGGTTTGCTCGGCCAGGCAGCTGGCCGAGATGACAGGTTCAACCGCAAACCGGTATGATTGAAATGGACGGTTGAGCAATTCAATCATCTATGGCAACCCCTGAAAAGATAGAATAACGAAATCCTAAAGAAATAGGGGGAATTCTGTTCTTTTTGTGGTTCCATGTGGCTACTATGCATGTGGGAGTTTCATCAATTGGGTGACCCCAAAATCATCCAGAATTTGCCCATTTTGGAAAGCGCTGGTTCTGCATTCCCTCACTTTTTCGATCCATGTCTTGTTGAGTTGATGTTTGGCTAGATTATAGGCTATATTTGAATATATCATATATTGGTAAGTGTAAACGCGAAAGATGTTCTACTCGTACTTTCCAGATCAAGGTTTATGAGCGAACTCCTACAGTGACTGGTATACATGTGGACCTGCAGGTGTCATGGTTTGAGCACTACGGAATACGCGAAGCTTCAAGAAAGGCTCTCAGGGCCACAAGGCTCTCAGGGGTCCAAGGGGTACGGGACTTAGTGTCACTTTGGCGCAGCTTCGGAATCATGCAGACTTGGGTGATCTGGGGATGAGTCAAAACCTATGAAATTATGATATTGAGGGAAAACCCATGAAACTACCATATGACTGGGGCAATAACCATCCATTAACCAACTACTTTGGTGTACCATCCGGGTGGGTTTTGACCCACAGCCAGATGCCATGGCCTGCCATCACGTTTTGGCTAAGGCACTTGCCACGAGTGGAGCTTGCTGACTTTGCGCCTTGGAAGTCTTGGGAGTCAGTTCTTCATGATTGTTGTTGTTATAATTGTTGTCATGATCAAAACCTATACTTTTTTTCACTACTACTATGATTATAGTAATTAGTAGATGATATTAGATGTAATTGGTATGTTCATGATGTTCATCTGTTTTCAAGGGTTATTACCACCATTCTTAGCTCTTCATCAACTGTTCATGGAGTGCTACAGGAGCTGCTGTTGAGGTCGGCTGTTTTCCTGCCCACTTGCGCTCGTTTGTCCAGCCCCTGTTTTGCTATTTGGGGAAGGTGTGGCAGCTGGGTGCAAAAATGGGGTATACCAGCAAAGTTGCAATTTTTTGGGAAAATAGTGATGAATGTGTGAATTTTGAGGTGCGCAATTTTCAGACCAGAGTTTCAGTTGCAGCAAGATAGTGATAGATGTTTTCTTGCAGGAGCGAGTTGGTGAAGGATCAGCAGATTGGTGGCTCATGGCATGGTTTGGCAATGCAGGGCTACTGGGTTGCAGTATTTGTTCAGATCAAGTGTGGTTGCAGGGATAGATGAGTGATACAGTAGTTGAGTGGGGAAGGTGCCAGGAGCATTCCAACATATTGCAAGCACAATCTGCCACTTGGATCCGCTCTTTGATGCCAGGGACCTCTTTGTTCAAGGCTTTTCAAGAGCCACCAAATCGGGCTTGAGATGGTCCGCCCCCTGGTCACATGTTGGAATTCCACAGCTCGCATGCGCGGAAAGATTACTGAGGAAAGAACTCCTGGAGGCCGTTTCAGTGAGAATCATATCAAATGCGACTGGTGTGTTAGCATGTGCTACCCACTTTTGCCTGGCCAGTTTCAATACTCAAAGCACTTCCTAGGTCCTAGGACTTTAAGCTGACCGATTAAGTATTTCATTCTGCTCATCACTGCGGTCACTTGGTCACTTGCACAGTTGGATTCGCTTGCGGAAGCTGGAAAAGCTACCGAAACTTGGCCAGGTGTGGGCAGACCGAGGTGCTGTCCAGGAGAGACGATCGCGGGTGTTTTCCTTTCAGCTTCAAGACGTTGGAACCAAGATGATCAACATGAGATTCTCAAGTTGATAAGGGAGGATCATTGAGGGTGAGAATATGTCAGAATACTCCCCACCAAACCAGCAAAACCAGGCACCCAAAACAACAACAATCAATCAAAGCAGGTTTTGGTCACTGCTCAAGTAGCCGGGAATAGTCCTACATTGATTGAAATGTGTCGTGTTGGGGGAGGATGGTGAGACCAGCAATTTGGATGCACTAGTGGGGAAGGACAGCTACCAGAAACAGCTCCTGTGAGTTTCGCCGTTTCGAAGTGTTTTCAGCTTGCAGATTCAATCTGCCGAATGGATTGAAGTGACAGGTGCGAGTTGACTTCTTTCATCCTTACTTCGTGTGCTTTGTGGCTTTCATTGTTTCGTGGATATTCCATGCTTGAGGCTCGGAAGGACCAGAGTCTCAACCTTATTTTTCAGAAATGTTTGGGTTTGTCTGAAAATCGGAGACCCAAAAATCCAGTGTTTATAATCATGTCCCCTCTTAAAATGATTTAAAATTGCTATTTGGGAAATACTATTTGGGGTGTCCCCCATTTTCAGACAGACCCAAAGATGTTCAAATCAGAGAAGGAATCTGTGGCCATCTGAAACCATAGAGGAAGTCCCGACCAATTCCGACCTCTCAGGTTGGAGCTGTGCTTGGAACTGGCTGTCTCCTTGTCAAGCTGACTTCCATTGCAAAAACCATGGAAAAATGTGCCAACCTTGGATGGGGACCCCTTGAGTTTTGCACATCTCGTAGCGATGCGCCAGGTGTTTTTGGTCCGCCTTTTCAGATCGAACAGACGTGGCGCTGTCGCCAGACCTTGCCGTTGGAGACTCGGGCTGGGGATGTGGTGGATGTGGGTCATTTCACCATGGTAGTGAAATGACGTGAAATGTCTGCCTGGAAGTTGTTTTCGCCCACAAACCAGTGCTTTGCGTCAGCAAGATGTATCAAAATATCTGATACTGTACTCTTGCACGCCTCGTGTGGGTTCCAAGTGCAGTTACAACCGGTTCTAGCTCACCGTAGTTTTGTGTCAACGAAGCACACATGCTTGCTGCATGGGTGTCCGGTACAGCAAATATGGTGAGAACTCTCGAACTGTGGACTCAATCTGCAGACCTTCGCAGGTCTCAGTGTTGATGTCCTCTGCTGTCAAGATGGACTTCAAGTCACTAGCGTCGTGGCTCGAAGGTCAGCTGTGTATGGAGTTTGTATAGTGATCAGGTCGTTCAAATAGCGAGATTCATCAAGAGTGAACGTTTACAGCATGGAAAATGATTTGACTGCAGGCAATCTTCCAATGCTTCCCAGTGCTGTTGGATTCTGCTTGTCTCAATCATTGCTCGGCATGGAGCCGTCCTCAGTGGCATAGAAACAAAGGGGCAGTTAAGTTAAATTTGTCTTCCATAGTTGGGTGCATCACTTGCAAACAAATTCATGAGAATCAGTCAGAATCAGTCAGTGTGATTGTGACTTGGCAGCCAGTTTGACCACCAGTCACACCAGTGGGGGGTTGTTGCTTCAGGTGTCTCCAGCAATCCCTGAGATCAAAAGCCGCATTTTGGAGGCCGCTTCAAATCTCCAAGACCCGCATGTGATGCCGTTGTTGCGATCTTCAAAGCTTTGAGGCCAGCACACACCTGTTTTGGCCTCAGTATCCAGCAAAGTCATTCAAATCACAAAGTTCAAACTTGAAACCTGCTGAGCGGTTGACTTTTTAAAGGGGAAACAGCCAGGCAAGCAAAGAAGACAGGTCCTATTCCCCTTTGCAGCACTTTGGCAAATGCAGTGCAAGTTGCTGTGGAAACTTCACAGAGATATGGCCACACAGGATCCCATGAGTAGTTCTTGCTACAAACATTCAACACGTCTACTGGATGGGTTGATCAGTAAAGTCTAATCATATGCAAACATATCTAAACATTGTTCAAGTGAATGATTCACCGTGTATAGAAATGATCAGAGAACGAAACAAGTTCAAGCAAGAAAGACATAGCAAGACGATTGATAGGCGTAGTAGGCTTTTGTGGTCTCCCAGGAAGGGACAAGTTTGAGGCTTTTGCGCAGTTGCACTGCTCGACTTTGGGAGTGGCGTCCTCAGTACCTTTGAGCGAAAGCATTTGTCAAAATCAAAGGCAACCAATTCCTATCAATGTTGGACCATTTGGGATGGTTATGGTTCTTTTTGCACCCATGAAATCGTGATTTTTGGCATGGTCCAATACAATCCAATACTGTATATATTGGGTTTACCTCCAATGGATGTGGCACTTCCAGAGGAATATCATGCTGTCGTGCTGTCCGAATGTTGGCAAGGTCGGACGAATGGATGCCTTTATATCGCGACTGGTGCGATGGCAGATCCTTCAATGCTTTGCTGAAGGACCATCCACCCTCATGATGAGTACCAGATATCAGAAAGAATTATTGGTTGAGAATGAACCCCGGAAAACGGAGCCACAATGGCCATGGCGTATTAGTGAATCCCCAAGCGGAAATATTGGGAATATATATGATATAATCAACAGTGGCGCCAACTGATATTTGATAGACTCCAGGATTTAGAAGGTATACTTTATGTATTACTTGTTTTGGATCTCTCGTTCTAGATGAACCAGGTATGTCACGGTGTTTCGCAGAAATTGATGGTCCCCTACTGCTGTTGCTGTCAGTCAAGTTCAACATGGAATCTGACGAAATTGGATTGGAAGATGGGTTTTCCTCTTAGAAATCGCTTACGCTTCATGGAACAGTCTGGAGTATCTACGCTTGAGATATAGTATAGAAGATTTGTCTACATTTTGGCTCAAGCCCACGCGCAAGTGTTCATCGCGAAAGTTGGTGATTGGACAGAAGAGGCCACAATGGCTTCAGAAGACTACTACACGGTCCTGGGTTGAGAAACGGGCAAATTTGGAAAGTGAAAACTTTTGATTTTTAAGGGACTGTAGTATCAAAATCAAAACTTTAAAAAAAGAAAACGGCAAAAACACCAAAAATAGCGATAAAATTTGGCCACAGACCTGGTTTACAAGGACCCCTGGGGAAACAAACAGCGGAAAAAGCAAGAAACGAGCATGAGGATATCAAAAAGGCATATATCACAAGAAAGCTTTGAAATGGCATCCAGACAAAAATCCCGAGAACGAGCAGGAGGCCGAGGAGAACTTCAAGGCTATTTCACAGGCGTGTGAAGTTCTGTCAAGCCCGGACAAGCGGGCCAGATATGATGAAGTTCAAAGCCAGGACAGGAAGGACATGGTCAATACTGCTGTTGTCCTCCACAAGCACGGCTTCACCATGAAAGTTCAGATGAGGTTTTCCAGAGGCAGCGGTGCTGCTTTTGAAGGCACTTTCACGGGGAAACCCAGGACGAGAAACCAGCGTCGTCTCCACAGGGCTTCAAAGCCAGAAGAGAAGAAGTCGGAGGCCCCTGAGAGCTGTTCTAGCTCAGCACCTGCGGCCCCAAGTGCAGAAGAAACCCCAAAGGCTGCTGTTCCTTCTGAGGGCCTCTCAAACGACGAGAGCGACGATGATGAAGAGCTCCCACCATTGACCAGCAGTGGAGCGCCCGTCAAAGCAGAGCCCGAAGCGCCCAAGGCAGCCGTTGAAGCTCCTCGTGTCAAAAGAGAATGTGAGGAAGCACCTAGAAGTGCCGCACATGTCACAAGGCTTGCCACTGGCACAAAGGTCGGGCCTATTGCGACACCAGCGCCTGAACCAGCACCTGCACCAGCTGCAGATGCACCTGCAATTGAAGTCATTGACGCAGAGGAGCCAAACAGGATTGTGTCGAATGATGATTTGGAAGAGTTGCTTGCGGAAGAGGTCCGAAGGCAAGCTGCTTCGGATGGAGATGCAGGGAGGGAGGCAGAGAAACCTTGGTTTTCAGATTTCTTTGCCATCTTTGGATGCTGCGTCGGAAACCGACGGTCTTGGGCCTTCCAATGAGCGAAATGCGTGTTTCACCACGAAAAAAAAACAGGGTTTGGTCTGCACTTGGGTCATTTCAAAATGTTGCACATTGGTCAAGATTCCATAGAAATTCCGCACTTGGAATGTTGAGATGTCCAATTTGTTCAACATGCAGGGGACACTCTTCTACGAAGCGCCAGCAGTGGTTCTGCTGCAGACACAGCAGGGGCATGTGCTTGGTGGACTTTCGACGTGACCTTGCCCTGTTTGAACACGTGGGTGTGTTTGAAAGGGGAAATTTTGATGTTCATGGATTTCAATGGGATTTCTATGGAATTTTAATCCCATGTTCGAACATCATTGATTACGGGATGCCTTAAAAAGGCTATTTTTTAACTGGAAAATGGTGATGCACCGTGGATTTTAGATGATTTTTGGGGGAAATTGCACAGTTTTCAGAAAAACATGAACAGAACATACATAACAATATTGTTTTTCACACAGTGGATGGTCATGTCCGCTTAAAGAGATAGATGGGCACGCGATGAGGAATCCGGATCTATGGAGGGCAACGACCATCCCAATATGATGCGTTGCAGTTGGCCAGGGTTTGGACGGACAACAATGGCAAGTATGCTGGTTCAACAGAATGCTGGCTGTCAGCGACCTACTCTGGTTAAAGACCAGCGGCTATGTCTAGGGTGTGGCGCAACTGCATCCATCACATATCATCACATCCATCATCATATCATTCGTATGGATTTCCTTGAAAACTGCTGGGACCTGCACGTCTACGCCACACTCAACGTAATTTCGGTTGTCGGTCAGCAGCTAAGTCGTAGAACTGAGGTTTGCTCTACAACCTGCTTTCACTGTGCAGATTACTCAGATTTCATTGCACAGCCTGACATGATGGACATGAAATCATGAAGAATCTTGAACCGACGTTGTTTTGGAGGTGTAAAAGCACCAGTACCTCTGGAAACTATGCTTACCTGAATTCGACTGGCTCTTAGCACAAACATGTGGTTGCAGTGTCAGATACTAGCAGACATGCATATACCATTTCCAAGATGGTGTTCCCTATTCACTTCATGGAAAAAGCAACCCTGGAAAGGATTGAAAAGGTTTAGAAAGGTAGTGTCTCATTCAATTTTAGTGGGGTTTCAATGATCTTACTATAACATACTATGACAATACTATATATTGAAACATACTAAAAGAGTTTTTTTGAGAGGTTTCTATTACTTATTTTTTGCGGAGAACAAATTGTCGCATGTTCGCTAAACCCCGAGCTTTAGGCGGAACAAATATGCGCCACGTGGTTTGGGCTTTGGCGGTCAAGAAGGTTTTTTCAGGAGCCGTTGACGGTGGCCCCAAAGCCCACAATTCCGAAATCCTCAGAAGGGTTAGTGTTTGGTTAACAAACATTTTCCGAAATTGCCATAAGTTGCCAGTATAGCCTATTTTCAGACAAACCCATTTTTTTTTGGAAAGTGCAGGCTGATCATGGCGGTTCATTGCATATGTGTAGTTCCTTTGAGAATCGGCTATGGCAGCTATGGCAGGCTATGGATTGATGCTGACTTTGAAGAGTGCTACGTTCTGGAAAGCGACGCGACCTACTCCCCAGGATTGCCAGCTCCTGAGTGGATCATAGACTGGAAGAGAGCAGGAGAAGCCGCTTTCTCTGAGGCTGCATCCATCCAGCGGGAGCCTACAAATTCCCTTTCAGCTTGCTGCCATTGAGGCAGCTTGTAACGCAAGCCATTTTGCTGCAATGCTCAAGTAAGTTTGAGTTGACATATAGTTCATTATATATATATTTCTACATGTTGGTTCCTGCTCCACAGATTGTTTGTTCAAGGTTAAGTGGGAAACACCGACCACTAGAACTCAATGACATCATCGTTGATCACAAATGTGGAAGGTGTGGGGCTGCGGCGGGCTGGAGGTCCACCTCTCAACATTTGCTGTGGAAAACGCGAGTGTTTGGTGGTCCTGCAGCACATCAAATGATACATTTCTGGGTGACAGTGCAGTAATTAGACAAAAGTCATGAAAAGTCAGAGTAGTTCATCTTGGCTCACGTTTCAAGATGTCTTTTAGGCTGCTAAAGTGCAGAAAGCACATCGCGAACGCGTCGAAGGTGTTGCAAGCTAAGGAGGAATTCATGCATACAGATCTTGCATCCTCAGAAGACTAGACAAGGTCAAGTCTTTTGGTCAAGTCTTTTTGAGGCAACATACTTTGCCAGATGTTTCATTTAGATACTCTAGTTTCCAAGCAAGTTTTGTGGGATTATTGTGGGATTCATCCAGTCAATAGTCATCTAATCAGATCTAATCGGGACATATCGGGACTCGATCCGTGAATTCCTCAGGTCCGGGAGCAAGCGCGCAAGGCCCGACCGGCGCGTTGCCACGGCTGTGCCATGGATCGGCACGACGTGGCGCATGGCGCAGGTTGACAAAGCGAGACTTTGCGACAATGAGTTTGACAAGGAGATGTCGCATTCCCAGAATGTTTCGTCTTTCTGTGTTGTTTTTAATGAGTGTGATGTAAATCAGTTCAGTACATCATTCATGGTACTCGTATCAGATGATGAGTCACTACAATATCAGAATGCATCAGAATTCCTGATGCAGAATGATATCAGATGAGTCAGGTTCCTGGGCAACACATTTTCTGCCACAGCTGATTGTCGAGAAGTTCTTGAGCACAAGAAGGTCGGTGTGGCTTCCGGGCACGGCCAAATGGGTGCGGTGAAAATTGTACATTAAAAATGCCCCAAAAAGATAGAAGTGACTACCGCTCTAGTAGTAGCAAAGCCTAATATATAAAATTTATTGATAAAGTGCCTTTCGATCTTTTCGATCCTTTTTGGGGATTGCTATAGTGTCAGCAAATTGAAGTGTTGCAAAATGACCATTTGAATGTGGAAAATTTTCACCATGGGATTCTGCGGTGCCATGTTTTCAGCCGCTCAGGGTGAGGAACGAGCCACGTCGAACCGAGACTGAGTATGTGGCCGTAGTTGGGCTGCTGAGCGTCCAAAGTGACTGTCGATTTCATCAGTTTTCAAGCTGCCGAAAAGCGCAAACGACGAGAGGTATTCCAATACTTACGTTGTTACAGCAATGATGGTTTGAGCATATGTTCTTCAGGACTTCCTGCCATTTGCATCTCTTTGCTGGTTTGATCTTACTTTGAAACATGTGAGAGCTATCTCTGACTATCTTTGATTGCAACATGACCGAAGGATTCAGGACCAAACAAGTTGGATCTCTTTTTTTGTGATTGGGTTTCAGAATTCAGCAAATGAGTGCGGACCTCAAAAACACCTCAGGTTGGTGGTTTCAAGATGTTTCGAGCATTTTGTATGTTCCATCGTGTTCCATCGTGTTCCATCCTATTTGGCATGATGATCCAAGTTGACGAGGCAGCCTACCATGGCGCTGTGGTATAGGCCTGCTTTCTCTCAGGCCGTCTGAAACGAGATCCTGTCGACGCCATTAGATAGCTTTGGATGTGCCAGTAGTAAAATATGTCCATATCCGAGTCAGTTACATTGGTTGGCTCCCTGCATATAGCTGTTCAATGTTTTTCATGATTGTTCTATGTTTTTCTGTGGCATTTTTTCTTATGTTTCTTATGTATTCATACTTGGATATGAACGAACTATGAAAGGTGTTGTCGACTTAATAGTTGGATGATTTTTAGTTGTGAGATGTTGCCCATGCCGTGGCCGAATGTGTTCCAGGCAGTTTTCAGATTTTCTCCAACGGCATGTTGCCCTCCGATGATGAACTCATGATCTTGGTATCAAATTCGCAACTCCCAAATTCACGTTTTCGGATTTCACATTCAGGCATATACATTGCTTGTAAAGAACCAAGATGAAGCCAACTGCCTTGTATCACTTAGGATTCACTTAGGTATGCAACCCGCCAGTGCGTGCTGGCTTTTGGCCAGGTGCGTATACGCCCAGATCTACTCCTTTGAGAAGGACTGGGCTGTTCTTTTAAAGCAAATGCACTGCCGAAGGACTGGGTTGTTCCTCTGTTAATATCGTGTTACCCTCCAGATCCCTCCAGTAATCAAACGTGGCTTGCTGGAATGTCACCGTGTGTAAAAGAATGTAAAAGATTGTCCCACCTAGAAACCTTTTAGTTCGGGGATTTTCCAGCTAGCCATGTTTTGATCACTGGAGGGTAATTTGATCCTTGGGACTGTTACATCCAAGTCCAGAGCAGGATCTCCGGTACAATCACGTGTCGTCATCACAATGACATTCAATCGATCACAAGTAAGTTCCAATCATCACTATAGGAAGGTCCAATCAAGCATCGTTTGACATGACAAGACTCGTCTTGTGAGCAGCGTGTTGCTCAGATGGCATTGCCTGATCCGACCTCTTTGCATACTTTGTATGCTTTCTATGTCGCGCTCTCAGAGTGTTATCAGCTGTCATCAGCGGAGAGTTACGGAGAGTTTCTGTTTGACTTTACAAGTACAAGTATCTCTTTAATGAAAATTGTCTTCGCATTCAGGGGGTTCTGGTGTTGCTGAACTTGGGATGTCCAAGACATGTAAAAGAATGTAATTACAGAAATGTACAGCACAGCTGAGAAGCTCCGGACCAGCCGCTTTTTCCCGAGGTCTATTCTCACCAAGACGCCCCAGAGAGGACCAGATAGTTCCCACAATTCTCACATTTTGCAGTGTGGACAAGTATGGACAAGTCATGAAGATGCTGATGGGGTTGCTAAGGTGCTAAGGATGGTGGCTGGGTGGTGATGTTGATTGAGCATCATTCACGGCTGGCTGAACAGAAGTGACAATGACGAGTGTACACCTGACGGACACATGCAAATGCAGGAACTTGGGAAGGAACAAATTCTGAATTCTGGACGTATTGACTGATCAGTATGCACAGTATTCTGTTCAATGTAGTAGCAGTGGATCTGTCGACTGGTTGGTAGTTTCACGGATTTTGGCAGATATGAATGGATATGATATGGTTGACTCTTTTATGTTACGATTGCATCGTTGATACTAAAACTGTGGTGGCATAAGTACTGTTAGACGTACGACAAGAGAAGATGTTGGACGGCAGCTGAACAGGATGCAGGAAAGCTTTACAGTACTTCTGATCGTTGCTAAGATCAGTTTGATTCTGTGCCTTTCCCTTGTGGGGGGGGGGGGGCAGGTCGTGCAATAAAATGCAACTAATGCCTGCAGAGATAGCTCCTGAGAATAGCAAGATGAAGTTGATTATCCTGATGGCTGGACTGCCCTTTGCAGGACTCTTGGACAGCCTTTTGTGCAGTTTCACAATCTGATGTCTTCAGCCCAGCTGGCTAACGAGATGCAACAAGGGAGAAGCTTTAGTGGCCTGCTGAAATATCCCCACTGCTGAAAGATCTCCCAAGGTTTACCGCCACCAATCCTGCAGACGCTGAAAAAGCGAAAAACTATGGCGTGCGCTTCCAAGCAGTGCAGCAGTGCTGATGCATTCAATATGTATTCTGTTTTGATGTGGTTTGTGTATATATAGATGTTGACTGATTTTTATGTTGATAGATGTGATAGACGTTGATAATACAGTGACAGCTGTGTGCTCTTTTTGTGGCAAGTCTCAAAAACTGTGCAGGGTGTGCAGCTTAGCATCCTTCCCTATCGCAGCTTTTGGACGCTGATCCAGCCGTCCGAAAGCCCAGAAAAACAAAACAAAACAGATTTTGGATGATTTTGGTGCCCCCTGATTTTTTGGTCGAAGTGCAGCAGGGCTTAGACTTGGGTCTTTGGAATCCTATACTCCATCAATCTCCATCAAACAATATACAGCAATCAAAACATATCAAAACCTCATGACACCTCATGAAACCTGGTGAAGTCTCATGCTACCTGCATCTTGAATGATGTTGGACTGTTTCTCTCGTTTTTTCTTGAAGACTGTAAAAGACATGAGTCATTGGAATAGATGTAGCAGATAGATAGATGCAGATAGCTGCAGATAGCTGAGATATGCTGAAATGCATCCCAGGTCCACTTAGCATTTCAGGGGGTCGGGTCCATTTTGCCTGTTTTCCCGTGATCCTGACATTCTCAGGGACAAATTCTGCTCTACAGCAGAGGATGTCAGCTGCTGAGTGCATCACCGTCCTTTTGCAGATGGTACTCGTATGCTTGAACCATGCAGTGTATTGTGGCAAACTCAACAATACACCATCAGACCATCAGATTTGTACAAGTCAGCGTTCAAATACATTTCAGACATCTTAGACCAGTTTAACAGGGAGTTAACCTATGGTGTCTTCGCAAATGGAAAACAGCTGGATGTTAAAAGCTTGCAGCTTGCAAAAGAGCTTCGCAAAAGGGTGTTAGAGACATGCACCGCGCGAACCTTGTGAAAGTATCTACAAGCTGACTCCCAAGGGTAAGCTTTGCAGGATTGAAAATCTGGAATTCTGGGCGCGAAAGCTCGGCATCTCCCAGTCATGTAGCCCATTTTCTGGCGGACCATGGCCGACCCCTTTTGTTGACCCATGTTGTTGAGCACTTGTTGTCGAAAACCCGTCGGAACACCAGTACTACCCCTGGTTCTCAAGAACCCTTTTCGTTGTGGCCCCCTTGTAGTGACAAATATGATAAACATCTCTGACAAAACATAGTTGCTCACATGACATGTCCTCCACTAAAAGCACTGTGAAAGTAAATTGCAACAAAGATGCTCCCGCAAAACCACAACTGTGGTGGCGAAACCCACCGCGAAAGCTGCTCGAAAGCAATTCAATTGGTTAATCATTGCATCAAGTGTTTTCCAACGCAGCTCAAGTATACTAAACCATACTATACCAAAGTCCGTACCAGATACGCAAGTGGGAATATATCTATCATATCATAACAACATATGTATATTTTGTTCACCATTGTTCACGACATAGTATATGACAATTAATTGTGCATCCCAGAGTTTGCGCAGTGCTCATGACTTCTCCTGGTCTTGGATGATCAGACGTCAGGTCAGAGCAGGTGTTGCCAAAGAAGAGGGAAAGCTGCAACTCGTGCATGTATTGATATCAGTTGGTGTTGATCTTCCCTTAAGTTGGGCAAGTTGATGTTGAATGTTCATATTCACGTTCCCTGTCGTTTTGACTTTGGACACTGGGTACATCCTGCAGGTTTGTGGGTTTTAGGACTTTCACAGATGTGCTGTCTCTTGGGAGGTTAGCTCACAAATCTCCCGGACAAAGTGATGAGAGTGTGAACCTGTGACCTTTTGGAGCGAGGTCCACAAGGGGTCCCATCAAGACTCCTGTTGATTGATGATTGTGTGGGATTGTATCAATATGGATATATATATATATGTGATTATATTATATATATTTATATCTATAAAAGGGGATTATCAAATTAGTTACATCATCCAATATATGGGAATGATCAAATCCATCAACTGGGAAACCAATTATTCCGGATGAAATCAGGAGCTGGCACACTGCAGCTGAAGGTACTCGCATACCGTCAACTTTGGATCGTCCACCGATCAACAGGCAGAGAAGCGTCATGCAAAGTGCACATGACATGAATGTGTCTGAAATTGATGAAAATGGGGGGTATAAATGGTCATGTTATAGGGCAAAATCATGAAAAATCACTGGATACAACAGGGGTTTTCCAAGGTGTTCCTGTAATTTTCAGACACCGATCGCAGAAGAAAAACTTCCAGTGGCTCCAGGTGCCCGTGCATTCGACCGGTGTCTACATTCTGGTCTTCTCAAACTGCGGGGAGTTCAAGGATGGCGAGGCCTACCAGTTGCCTCGGTTGCCTGGTCAGCTACCAAAATTGAAACCCGGTTCGTTGCCACATGCCACCAGTGGTGGCACCGCATTTCCAGCTGAAGTGTAGCCAGGTGAGTGGCAGTGTCATTGCCAAGAACTCCTATGGCTTTCTGCCTGGCAACGAGTGCTCCTGCTGATGCGACTGTCGGCCTTGATGCGGACGCGGACGGGAAAGAGCTGAGGTATCACAAGATGCCATTCTACGGGTGGCTGGCCATCGCGGAATCCCGAGAATTTTCACAAATGAATAATGAAATTTAAATTTAGATGAATATGATGAATTAAGCAGATGACAGGCTTCAGAAGGAGTATCTAAAACCGCGACGAGCAGATGACCGCAGCTCTTTGATTTATTTGCCACCAAGGTGTACATAGCAATGGCGATGATTTGGATGTGCTTGTCTTTGCGATACTGGCGCGAACTTTTTCACATTCAGCCATGGCCCTATTGAAGGTTGTTGTCCGCAGAAGCCGGCATGCTCAGTTGATCCCTGTTGGGTCATGACGGAATGGCCTACAGGTATTGCATCACGGCTGTGATTTTTCTCGGCCTGGTACGCCAGCCTCGCTTCACAGCGCTTGATGGCAGTCTGTCAATGGCTGTCTGCGATTCAATGCCAGGTAGAAGCATTCCTGCAGTGGAGATTCTTCATGGACTGGAACGAATCTGGGCTCCGTGGAAGGCACTGAGCACATCATACTTCCAAAGAGAGAGGGAGTTCACCGTCATACTATGTAGAGCAGCTGAGACTTTCATGTTGCCCCGGGATTGGTTGAAGGGAGAATCTAGAAGAAACCCCTATATTTGGATATTTGATGATATTTGATGGTAAAAACATGCAAAAACCCGGCCTTCCTGTAGATTTGTTTCCCTGGAATCCATTGATATCGCTTGCCGCGGTAGATTTGTCTTCGTTCTGGCCATCTTGGCAACTGTCGTCAAGTCGCCGCCCCAGCCATGGCAGGGACCGGTGGAAACGAGGAAATAGGGCCACTTTCTAAGGTCGATATTCTCCTACATGCTGGTGCTGGTTGCTTCCCTGGGTTGGGGTGTTACCCGGCCATACCTAGATCAACCTACCATCCTCAAGGCCTGGTGAAGCTCCAGCATTCCAAGTCAGTGGACCTCAATGATTAGCGGCATGCCTTGCAGGTCCAGGCTTTGTCGTGCTTTTACATCGTCCTGGACTTTATTCGCGAGTCGGCTTTGTCCTTCAGGTACCTCACAACATCTCAAGTGTCACTGGAGCGATACTTGAGGGGGGGCTTAAATGCATCAGGCACAGCCACTCCTTGTCCATAGCCTTCGTCCTACTTTGTTTGCTTCCGGTGCGTGCCTCAATTTGGAAAGAAGTGGAGAAGACTGAAGTTTGCAAGACACAGGTTGTTTTGTCCATCCAAAAGCTATTGCAGTTCGTGTATTCAGGTTGCATTACTGAATGGTTCCTTGCCTCAGCTTTGCAAATTGCGAGTGGTTTCTTTCCGTTCAGAATAGGCGAAGTACTCAGCCATGTATCCCGTGCCAGGAGTGATTTTCTACTGGATTTTCACCGCGCTGTGGCGTCCTCAGCCCTTGACCTTGACCGCGCTTGTGTCATCGCTGGCTGGTGCCGTCGCACAACATGGATCTGTTCTTAGGTCATCTTTGATAGAGACACTTGCCGAGCGCAAGCAACAAGAAAAGTGTCCCTGGCAAAGTGTTTCGAAAACGGAGATGCGACTGACGATCTGCTTGAAAACCCCCATGGTCGGCTGTGTCAGCGCCAGGTTAAGGGTATTTCAGCGATTGCGTCTTGTCTCAGGGGATCCAAAGAGAGTCAGGGCGGCTGCCCAGGGTGTTCATGGGTTTGGGGCCAAAATCCTGGAAAAGCTCGGGTGAAAAAAACCTATAGCTGGGAATTGTGGATGTGAGGAACCAAATATTGGGCCTACAGTTTTTAACCCATGAACTTGTACATGTATTGATTCACGTTCGGAGTTCAGGATGGACAGATTGCAAACCGAGGTGGAAGATTCTAGTAGCTGCTTTGAGTTTGGCATCCTTGAGCTTGCAGCTTCTCTCAATTTAGTGAACAGTGCTGATTGATGTTTGCAATCATGATCAAGGGCAGTCAAACGGATAAGTCCAGTAAACCTCAAAATGGCCGTGTCAAGAGGAACATGATGATGAATCATTGGTAGGAAGCATTATAAAACTCATTGTTACGCAAATCCACACATTCTACAACCACTCTCAATCGCTTGTTTTTTCTCTCAATGTCTCAGTACGCTATTCAACGCTGCAGATCGCAGAGTTTGCTGAGGCTATTTCAGCTCTATGACCTGTCTAGAAGTATCAGCCAAAGATGGCACTATCAATGGTTCTTTGCCGATGGAGTTTCGCACATCCTCTTTTGCATGGTGACCCGGCAGATCCCAACAGTGCTGGTCAGAGTTGGTCAGAGCTGATTACTTCTTTTGCGCTGTGACTGATGTGACAGGTACTTGCTGCAATTATGTTTCTCTTCGCGCCGCATACCAATAGCCAGCGATTTGCCTACAAGCAGGCTGTAAAAACAAAAAACAATCCGAAGTGTACACTGCTGGGTGTTTGGGTCATCGACCGTCATGATTTTTACACTGTCCATTTGTGTGAGTACGGAGTCCTGGAGACAGAGACAGACACATGTCTCTTGTGGAGGTGGAAGGTGATGAGAAAGGGGAGAGCTCTCAAGTTGCGGATGATAAGAATGTTTGGGCAGATGAGGTGCGCTTTACTGATCACGTCTGTGTTTGTCCACAGGGATAAAATCACCAGTGCCACAGATCGGATCGCTGCACAGCCGAAACGTCAGGGCGGTCTGGACGAGGAGGAAGATGACTCCTTTTGGGCTTCAACGCATGGGAAAGGGCTAAGGGGCCCCAGAGCTCAAGCTTTTGAAGCTAAATATGCTAAGTTCATCCCATCCCACGAAATATGATGGTTAGGATATGTTAGGATTGGGGCACCTATCCTAAACCCGGCCTCTTAACGTCGGTCAGTGGATGGACATTGGCTTAGGGAAAAAAAAACGGAATAGAAAAGAAATCCCCAAAGAATTGGGCACCCCTACTGAATTATCATTGAATCATCATTGATCATTTGTCCCGATGCGTATTTCTTATGAATTGCGGAAAATTGTCCCAGGAATGAACAGAACCAGTCGACTGGTGCGCTGAGGTCCAAGCCAGAGGCAGACATCCTGGGAAAACAGGCCACTGGAGACTCCACAACGGAGACAAATGACATCAGTTGAGGCTTTCCGAAGTCAAGGGGCTACCCCCAAATCATCCAAGTCATAAGACCATAGTATTGAAACCCATAGTTTTGGGGGATCCTTCAGTTCAAGCAACCCCCAAATCATGTTCTGATGGTAGTATGATGGTTTTGAAGTTTTGAATCAAAATTATAGGACCCGCAAAACTGCGAATTCTCACCATGTTGACCCTACAAAATTGGTACATGAGCATGTACAATGTCAACATGTATCAAACATATATCATTTTTCAAGGGGCAAGCAATTTCGACCCAACCCCATCCGATGGACCAGGATGATGAATCCAAGATCTGATGTGATTCTGCCTGGCGGCGTGGACAGGCAGCTGCTCACGATATTTGGAAATCTGCTTGGAAGTGTATTGTCTGTTTGATCGTGACAGTGACATATAGTGACTCCAAAGAATTTGAGATGTCCATATGTTTTTTACTTGAAATGGTTGAATCAATGTAGATGATTGGCTCAGATATATTTGAGACCGAAATGCCGCGCCGGAAAAGTGGTCAAAGTTACCTGCCTCGAACATCGGCGGAGAGGACGCGTCGAGGCCTAGCAGAGGGCGTAGAAATGGCGGTAGCGATGATGGCAGCGTTCAGCATGGTGCAACGCTTTAGACCATTTGGAGGTTTCCTAAAATAGGGGTACCCCCAAATCATCCATTTATAGATGGGATTTTCCATTCTAAACCATCCATTTTTGGGTACCCCCATTTTAGGAAACCCACATTTTGCAAAAGGGCTTTGCCGATCTTGCGCAGGTGTGCAGCCTGTCCACGCTGCATTTCTTTGAAAAATATCTCAAGCTGAGACTTAGAAGAAGCCAATTTGATACAGGCTTTGCACCATGACAACGTGAAGCAGAAAATTTCACCATCTCAACCTTACTCTATGACTCACCAGATGTGAAAAAACAGATTTGCATCAAGGTTTGGGAGATATTTCTTGACATGTCAAGACATGTCAAGCTTCAACTGGTAATTGCTAGGGATATCCTCGGGTAAACTATTGAAAATCACAATTTTTAATGGGAAAATCAACTATTTCTATGGCCATTTTCAATAGCTATGTTAGTTTACCAGAGGGTATCCTGGAATCCTCTCTCCAAGTTGTATCCAAGCTGGAATTTTCATCGGAAACAGTGAAGCGCAGATGACGCCATGAATCCAGGGCAGGGCTCTCCTGAGGCTGGACGGACGGACTGTGGCTAGCTGTTCACCCAGTCAATAGGATAAGCCACGAAGAAAGGGGACTTACCCTCTGGTAAACTAACATAACTATGGAAAATCACCATTTTTAATGGGAAAATCCACTATAAATTGCCATTTTCAATAGCCATGTTAGTTTACCAGAGGGTACAATGTCTTACAATCAGCAGGCTTATGAACATGAACCACTTGCGAAATGGGATGATCCTCCAAGTACTAGCTGGTTTATTGGGGATTGTGATAGCCCCTGGGAGGGAAATTGGTTGAAGTGTTGGTATCGTGTGATGTGGGATTCGTCCAATGCCATAAAGAACTTTTTTTTTTGGATGTTTTTTTTACCAACCATTCATTGTAGTATGGGGATGCCATATCTCCTGAATTGAGGACAGAAAACGGCCTATGCAAATGACAAACTGGTACAAAACAATGAGTTGCAGCACAAAACTTGAACACTGCACATGTGAATGTGTAGGAAAAGGCACAAGCGGCACAAGTGTATCCAAACTCCCTGAAATTCGAGATTGGTTTGAGTTTGCTTTGGTTTTTCAATAATCAAATTGACTTGAAGATGTCATAGTATGTCATAACCCTCTTGAGAGTTCTTGAGACATTCCAGGGTTGCAGGGAATTGGATGCAGAATTTGACGTATAAGATTTCACCTATACATCATGGCCGAAGCATTGAAACACTCGGTCGGTGTTGTGGTCCTCAGGAGGATCTTGAAAGCATCGAGGATGAAGGCTTAACGGGAGCTGAAGCCCGGAAGAAGAGAAAGTGACTCGGCCGAGAGCAATGCCGGAAGATTCTGGAGCGAGAGTCGGGAGATATAGAAATTGCTGAGTGTCCAAAGTGAGTCCGAAGTGTACAGATGTAATGTACAGATTGATGATGTCTGATGAAAATGATGACAGGTCTCCAAAGATCAAAGTGTATTGAAGCAAAGATCATGAAAGTAGATCGAAGTTCCCACTTTGGGGATTTTGCAAAGTGAATACGGTCCATCAAAGTTGAAATTATTGACCCCCCCCCCGAGTGATGTTCTGATGTTCTGTGCAGGCAGAGGCTTGAGGCTCGCGAGGCAGCCCGTCTGCAGCGACTGGCACAGAAGGCAGCAGTGCTGTCGTGCTGTGTGATGTACTGACGTGACGTGTGTGGATGAAAAACATGGAAGAACACAACATGGGGCGCATCTCTGAAATACATTCATCAAGCAACAGAAGTCTCAGGGTCCAGTAAAAGTGTTTGGCATGTCGGATCACGTTTCATCCGATTTCATCGGATTTCATCCGCCTCCGACCTGCTCGTCAGGCTGCAGCAAGGCGTTCCGGGTCCTTCGTGGACGAAAGCCCAGAAGAGTCTCGCGTCAGGGCCTCGGGATCCAATCCGGGGTTCACATCCCATTCGCATCTTGTAATGTAACATAGCTATGGGAAATCACTTACTTTTAAGAGGTAAATCATAAATCATCTAATAGCTATACTGAATAACCAGATGGTAGTAACCCCCGCACACATACTTAAACTACAAATCCGCACCGAAGGTGCCGGAGCGTGCTAGGTTAGGGGTCGAGGGGACGAGTGAGTCAGCGATTTCATGGTACGGCTTCAGCTCCGGGGCAGAAAAATACTATAAATCGGATTTCTGACAATTATTACTCAGTTTCATTTTTTCAAAGTTACACAGTAAAATTATAAACACTTCAACATTGCTTACAGAACCTGTATAATTTTGATATATTTTAATAAACCATATATTAGCAAGAGTCAAAAGCAATGAAAACAGGGTTTCAAGGGGTGCGGTACGGTGGGTCCGGTGGGTATGGCACCAGGGATCGGTGGGCTCAAGTTGCGGCATGTTGACCTAACTTGCGCTCAATCGTGCCCAAGTTGGCGCTATCTTGAACCCAAGTGGGAGCCAAGTCGTCCAAGTTGGGCCCAAGGTAGGCCCAAGGCGTTCTTCACCCCGCATCCCCAGCTACCATAGTCCTCAAGTTCGAAAAGCCGCCCTTCCCCCTTCCAGCCCGTGGCCTTTCGTACAATCGGGGCACGGGCGGTGTTCGTCGCGAAGCGACTGGAATAAAGTTGAGGCCAAACAAATTCTTGGGGACAGCGAACATTCTGTATTGCCGAACAAAGTGCCAAATCAAAAATTCAACGTGCGCAACAACTGTCTAGTTGAACAAATTGCCTAGTTGAAAGCGAACACACAAGTGTCACGTTGGGATCCTGTCAGTGTTGCTGAACCAATTGCCTAATTCAAAATTGATACATGTTTGACGAATTGTCTGAGTGAAGTTGAAATTGAGCCTAAATTGTTTTTAAGTGGAATTTTGACGTCCTCAGATTTCAAAGACGCTCCCCAAAATTGAAGCACTTTATTTAGGGGGGCGGCCACTGTAAAAAACAAATTAGGTCTTTGAAAGGGCATGGTCAGGGTTGAGATAGCAAAAGTAATTCACTTCAAAGTGGATTTAGAAAGCAAAGTGTAGTAGTCACTCCAAATTCACCCCAAAAAATCAGTTACTTTGTGAAGGGCGGAAAAATATGTGTTTAAAGGTCAGATGATAAAAACATTGGGAAAATATCGTTCACAGTGATGATGACAGTTCACAATCAAAGACTAGACATGACTAGATCATACTAGATCACACGTATAGTCTCCAGATCCTACAATCGGGGTAATTACCCCAAATGGTCCATTCTAATAGGATTTTTCCGTTATAAACCATCCATTTTGGGGATCCCTCGTTTAGTGTTGGACACAGGCCAGAAAAATTGCCGAAAAGGCAACGGCGAGAAGAGCCAAGTTGCAGGCCATGATACTTGTCGCATGCTTTTGCCGGCTGTAGTTCGTGGTGTCAAAGCATGTCAGAATGCTATTGAATCCGTTTTGGTTTGAACTGGATATTATATGATATGATATTATTATACACTATTATTATGTTATTCGACATGTATCGATCTATAACTTAAGGCATAGCAAACAGGACTGTTTTGGAGTGCCTTATATGCCTCACCCTCAGAATATTTATTTTGATTCTTGGACAATGGTTTGTGCAGAGAGGGTGCTCATGGGTGCTCTAACAAACGCACATGTTGTACAGGCAAAAGCAACAAATGGTGGCGCAGGGGAGATGTCACCCAAAGAAGAGGCAGCGATGCTTGATGTCCTTTCGAAATGGAGATGGCTCAAAACCTGTTATTACCATATTTGGGGGAATAACCATCCAGTAACCAGCTATTTAGGTTACCCAGAACCAAATGGACACACAGAGAGACACCTTCGCAACCGGCGCGTGTTCACTCGACCTTGCAGGAGCCGAAGGACCTGAACGAGCCCAGAGAAGCAACCAAAGCTCCGGAGGTGCGGGAAAGATACTAGCTGTTTCTGTCCCTTAAAGCTGTCGTACCAACTTAGAGTCGGCTTTATTGTATTGTATATTCTGGGAAAATGATGGAAAATGAAGGGATTAATTTAATATGTGTATATATATATATATGATATATATATACATATACATTATATGTATAGTAATATTACATACATTCTATATGTATATATACATTATATATATATACATAGATAAATGTAGCAATCATACCATCATCAGGATCCATCAGGGGGGAATGGATTTAATATACGGATGAATAAAAGGCTGGGTCCATTCATGCCAAACGCCGCCGGAGAACAGGCCGAACAGGAGAAGCCCAAGGCCGGGCCGAAGCACTGGGACATGGGGGAAGAGGGCAGGGGGGCAATGACAAGAGGACAAAAATAACCCCAAGAATAAATTTGTTTGTAGTTTTTGTGGTTTTGTTCATTGTCTTGAGGGATTTGGATGGATTTGGAAGTGTGGTCCTTTCCTTTCTCCTCCCGAAAGAAAGATAAAAAACACACCTAAAGAGCCTAAAGAGCAAGAAACAATAGGGCAAGGAAACATTGAGGGGCGTTGGAAAGACAAGAGAGAAGGAAACAAAACACAGAACCCGAAGGATGAAGAAGGAATTGTAAAAAAAATGACTCTTCAAAAAACAGCAGGTTGTTTATTCTAGTCTTGTTGTGTTTCTCATTATGTTTCTGTTGCATGTGTTTGGTTCCTTTATTTATCGCTTGGTTGTACATCATCAGTTAGTGTTTCCCTGGTTGTCATAAACCTGCTGGTGTCACCTCTCACGTTTGATCCAGCCTTTTGATGATCCAACTACGATTCAGCCCATTTGAGCAAGATTTCCATTGTACTGTAGGTTCCGCTATAAAACTCTATAGTGTAGCTTTAGCTGAGATCCCGATGGGCAAACTACAATTTTGCCTCAGTGCAGTACAAACATAATACTTGTACTTTTGTACATTGTTTGTCGTGGTAAATGTAAGTCGGGGTCTCAGTCTCAGAATGAAATGATTATGCACCACCCTACATATAATATACATATACAAATACATATACATATACATATACATTTACTGTGTACATTATATAATATATATATATATAATTATACGGCCAGGACGGGTGTGCTGCCCGGGAAAGTGCGTTTTGACTGCGCAGGGCCAATGTTTTGTGAGATTCTCCGTGTCGTCCGTTTGGGCAAACGG
>BGPT01000354.1:30214-51073 GCA_003297045.1 Symbiodinium sp. clade C Y103 | reverse complement strand
AGTTTGGGTATGACAATTATCATGGCCCCCCCAGTAGAGATCGCTTATTATTGGAGATCATCGTCGGACAAACGCTCTAGGAATATTCCAGCCTTGCGTCTTTGGAGTCAACTGCAGCTGGGAGATGGGACCCCTGCAAGCCAAGGGCAATGCGATCTCTCCACCAAAACCTGCGAAAGAGCGGCTTGCAGTTGGTGCTCGAGTTCGAGTAACTGTGGAGAATGAGGACAAGGAAGGTTTGTACTTCGATGATGATCGGGTACCTTGGCAACGTTAGGCAGGTGAAGTCAGTGGAAGCGTTAGGAACAGCTTTGTAGAAGTGTGTAGAGAACATAGACCAAAGAACCCACCCCATGGGTTCGATCTGGCTTTTGGTTCAAAAAAACATTGCCGGGTAGGTATCGGGCCCCTGGTGTTTTGGTAACTGGCGAGGTTGGAAGCAAAGGCATGATTGGCGAGATCACCGAAGATGACAAGTCTGAGCAACCCTTTAGGGTGAAGCTGAAAAATGGCAAGCTCAGCTGGTTCAAGGAAGCCTGGTTGGAGGACAGGTGGCCCCTTGGGGTTGTCCAATTGAAAGAGGTTTGATCATGTCATTATATCAAATATCAGATCATATACGTATGTCATCAGCATTCTCCTTTCATCAAATGCCATTGTGGGGCATACCCAGGTTGGCAAATCTTTATTGTTTCAGAACCATTAAGAATATTAAAACATGATGCCCTTAGCTTCGTCAGGAGTGCCAGTGACGCACTCAGCTGGACCTACTTGTAGCATGGATTTTTGCTGTGAGAATAGCCCAAGATGTATGGCATCCCATGCCCCATGGGCACATGATGGTCAAGAAAAGTTCAGGTCCTCTTCTTCGTCCTCTTCTTCGTCTTCATCAGATTCCTCTGATTCGGAGGAGGAGGAGGCAGCAGAGGCCAGGTGGTTTCGTGTCAAGTTTTGCAGCTTCCAGGCTGGAATCAGAATTGCATGAGTCTAATACAATGTTTGAATTATATGAATTATGATATATAAATAAAACTTTGGGATTTGGGATGTTTCGGTACTAGTAGAGTCTCAAAACGTGATTCAAACATTTGGATAGCGGTTGCTTCACACCTTCCAGGCGGCGACAGATGGACAATCCCCTGAAGAGGCTCGGCTCGCAACACTGGGTTGAGCAGTGCCTGTGTTCAAAACACCTGTTGGTTGATGATTCTTTCAGCAAATATTATGTATACACATACATACACACAATCTAATGATATCCGATCTAATTATCGGGGGTTATCATCAGCCAACTGGGAATCCTGTTCCTGACCAGGCGAAAAGGGAGGATAGAATGAATGATGGTATGGTGTTTTCATGGTGTTCCAAAAAGGGGGAACCGCAAAATCTTCAAGGAAAGACCCAACATGGCCCATTAAAACCATGCAGAAACTGACGGGAAAACCATGGTTTTTAGAGTCCCAAGATTTTCAGAAACAGCCGTGGCTCAACTCGTGGCACGGGAGGTTCCAGCGTTCGCATGGGAGCGAACTCCAAAGAACCTCCCAGCTGCCGGAATGGTGACTGTCTCAGAGGGTGCAAAAACATAACTGGGTATTATTGGATATATGGAGGTGTCCCTAAGCGGGGGGGTACCCCAAAATGGATGGTGGTTTAGAATGGAAAATCAAAATCCGATTAAAATTGATGAGTTAGGGGTATCCCCATTTCAAGAAGCCCCCAATATGATGGGAGGTAATGGGATAGAACGGTATATACGACTGGAAAATCTCCCAGGATGTTGATTTAGGAAGAGTTCCATAATGTTCCCTTAATCTAAACAGCAATTCTATAGGGTTAGTCCCCCATTGTCAGATGCACCCAGATATCATATTTTTGTTGGTGATATATCCCATCATGTATATATATATATAATTATATATATAGAGATATAGACATATACATATATATGTATATATATACATATATATATATATATATTTATCCAATGACATATCCCTAGCAAATTGTTGGTGGTTGCATAAGGTACATTCGTTGGACTGCTTCAAGGGAAACATTGCATGAAGATCCTATAATTGATGGTGGAAACCATGGTTTCCTGTAGATTTTCCATAAAGCCAATCTAATGATATATACATATATTTGTATATCATCTCCCAATAAACCATGGTTATCATTAGGCTGTGGCTGCAATTTTCCGAGGCAGCATATGCCATGAATGGAGCTGGCAACGTCTCGCCCATCGCTCAAGAGGTGGAGCGGGGAGGAGAACAGCGAAAAAAATCCTCGTTGTTGGTACCCTCCGGTAATCAAACATAATGCATAGCACTGGATTGGTTGAAGGGAAATTTTACAGGAAACCCCAATCAATTTCAATGGAAAAACCATAGTTTCCTGTAGATTTTCCCTTCAACCAATCCAGTGAAACATAGCAATGGAAATGTTCCCCCCATTTATAGATGATGTTCCGATTGAAACCGACATTTATAGGGGATGTTGAACTGCCATGTTTGATTACCAGAGGGTATAAGTATCTATCGAACTACGAGGTAGGGCCCCCAAGTCATAAGTGGTTGTATAAACCCCATTGACTATTCGATAGTCAATAGTTATTGGAGTTATAAACCAACCCATCTTGTATGGTATATTAGATTATATCATTCTGATACAACGTTTCTATCTATGTAAATGAATACATGATTGGATATGACATACTGGTGAATAATTAAGTAAGATAAATCAGAAGGGGGATACAATGAGATTGCTATGATTGAAAGATAGAACTGGCCGGTGGTTTGAGAGAAGGAGTTGATCAGATTTGATCGCTGATATGGCCCAGCATAGTGCAGGTGGAGGCATTCCTGACTTGCGCAGGTGTTGTCAGCATCCCAGAATCGCTGGGTGTCAGTGGAACGCCCAGATGGATCAGACTAACACAGTGTCATCAACCAAGGATGGCGAAGCAGCACAACGCTTGCGCGTGATGCCTGCTCACCAACAGCGACTGGTCATGAAGCTCGGGTGCCCCAGGACACCCTCTGGAAGACATGCAGGGTGCAGGTGGCAATGCTTTCCATGACACATCCACAAGTCATATGCATAGTAAAGGATAGTAAAGTATGTAGAGTGAAAGTATCAGAAAGGTATATTCAAGCTATCAGCATTCTGATGAACACGCAGGGCAGATCCAGTAAGTTTGGAGGGGAGTGGGTCGCAAGAACTTGCTGTCAAGTTGAGCGGATCAATGAGATGGAAGGTTGGGGTAGCCATGTCAATGTGGTAGGGTTTTTGTGGAGCCTGAGAGACTATTCTGCTGAATGAACTGATGTTTGTGGATTTTGTAAAAACAAAAACCTCAGTTCGCACCATTTCCAGCCAGCACTTGTGGATACTTTTGCTGGATACGGCAAGTGAATATCAGATTTGGATACTGTAGATTTGGAGATGGATTAAACCTAAAGTGCCATGTTTGGGGATGACCGTCCACGACTACCAGCTATCTTGATGTCATTATACGGAGTATCAGCGTTTGTCTGAAAATAGTACTTTAAGCATCAAAATCATCATATTCCCCATCAAAACAGAATAAGCCAGCCATAGATTCTAGGTTTATGCACCCCATTTTTAGACACACCCCAGACACACCGATGGCCCGCTCAGTCGTGGACCTATCGGTGGCACTCGTGCACCTTCTGCTGTGAGATGCTCAGCATTTCGCTGCTCTTGTCACGGTTTCATAAAGGCAGAAATGGGGCGGTTCGGAAATGAGGTACACCGGTATACCGCTATACACTATGTATTAATATGGGAAATTGATGGAAATTGATGAGAAAGTCTTTGATTTACAGTAGACGTATATGTTCAGACAAAGCCACAAATTTCACGAAACATTCTGGGTTGTGTGGTTGTTTCGTGCCCGCGCCGGTGAGGTACTGATATCTCGCATTCGAGATGCAGAATTGGGTCGTACGGGTCCACCAGGCGGGCATAGACGGTTGGTTGTTTCATGTTCTGACATCACTGGATTGGTTTTGTTGGGAAATCTCAACCGAAAACCATGCATTTTCCGATGAAAAATGACGGGTTTCCTCTAAAATGTTCCTTAAACCAATCGATTGATGACATGTTCAACAATAGAGATGATGATCCCAGATCGCTGCTTGAAAACATGTGTTTTGGGTCGCTCAACCACCAGACCAGCGACCTGCAACAAGTACTGAGGATCCGGGAATATTCCCGCCAATGGTGGTGCACCATCATCGAACCCTGAGATCGAAAAGCTGATCTCCAAGTTGGGAGCTGAGGAGAATAGCCTTTAGAACAGACACCTTGGCAAATCATAAGGGGATCCCCAAAAAGGGGTTCCGATAGTAAATTTATGTAAATTTCAGGGGATGATGTTTTTTGGGGCTGGGTTCCAAGCCCTGTTTTCCATGGGTTTTCCACGCATTTCCAGGTGGAACCTGGATGCAAAAGCATCGTTTATGCTGCGCAGCCTACCAAATGCCTGGAGCTTAGTTTCAGATCCAGTCCCATACCGCTTGCGAAAAATTATAATCTTCCATTGTGCTCCAGTAAATTGAAATCCGGAAAAATAACCATGAAAAAGTACACTTAAATTTCCTTTTATAGATGTCGGATATTTCCATAGTTCCATATCATGAATTCATGGATGTCCCATATTTCCAGGTTAAATTACAGGAGGGTACCATGCTTGATATTCATTCCATGAATCTCAGGACAAGCACGATCTCGTTTTGAAGATCTCCTTCGAAAAGGCCTGCCGTTTTGACACCTTTTTTGGGGGGGCACCTAAAGGGGTCGAAAGTGGACCTGGCAGTGGCTAGCCTGAAAATTTGGGTTGACCTCGGGGCAAACCACCCAAATGGTTTAACTATCGGGAAGATAATAAACTATTCGATTTTGGGGTTAAGAGTGGAACCCAAATTGTGGCCAGGGAAAAAAACTGACACAAATTCTGAAATAATGTGAAATATTGTAATATCGTTGTGCACATGTTTAAGCATTGTATTGTAGCTTCTTCGAAGAGTGCCAGTTCAATTTTGCAGCGGAAAAAAGTCAGGCTCGAAATCCTTCAGCGTACGTTATCACCCAGATGAATTCGAGACCCTGGCAAGTTTAACGCTCGCACCCGTTGAGTGTTGCCAGTGTGGGCACATGCTGTAGCTGTGATCTTTGCCAGGCTGTTTGGAGGAATGCAAGGCATTCAGGAGCTGCAGAAGATGCAACAAGTGGCCAATGGCAATAGAGCAAGGCTCCCAGGGCATGCCGTGCACCAGGAGGGGTTGCTCCAATCTATGACCGTTGTAGTGGGACCATGGGAGTTTTGGGGAATTGTAAGGTACTGTACCCTAATAAATATCAAGACAAAGCCAAAAGCTCATTAGAAGGATGCGAACGATGGCACCAAGCAGAAGAGGATGACCCATTTCGAGCCGTTTCGACTAAGGATGTGATGCAGTCCAATCCATTCAACAAGCAAAACTTCAACCTGACAGCTGCAACTTGGTTAAATTTAAACGCTGTTGCATGCCCGGATGCCAGTCAGTCTTTTGCAACTGTTGCTGTTGAGGTGACCATTTGATACCCGCGCTGCTTGTTGCCAATGAGATGTCAAAGCCACAGGGCTGCGGTACTGTGCTGGCACCCTCGCGGCCCTGCCTGATTCTGTTGTCTCCAAGTTCCCTCGACAAATCCTCAGAACTTCATCCCAATCCTCAAACTTGTTTGGCTTGTAAACACTTTGGAAGGGTTTGGAATATGTTTTCCTGGCCTTGCTTGGACACGGATGAAACAAATTGAAAACAGCAAAGGACAGCAAAGAAAGAACGTTTAAAATATCACGTAAAGCAACTAAATCAACTAGCTTCAACTACTTCACTGGCATATGGTCGGTCTTCTGGCTGCTTGGGGGTGAAAGAATGCCTGAGCGGCTCCCTCCGCGCTTCGCGAAACGTAGAGGGGAAAACCCGAGAAAACCGCAGCGCAGCACCTTGGCAGGCCGCCAGATCGACCAAAACCGGCTGCAGTTTTGAAGGTTTCCTAAAGTGGGGGTACTCTGCTGTACACTGTAAACCCACATAGATCTGAAAAAACCACCATGAATGTAGATCACTTCTGAATGGGAACCACGGGTTTTCCACATCGATGCTAGTCTACTCCGGGGGACCCCAAATCATCCAGAATTAGACCATTTTAGTATTGAAACCCAGGGGATCCCCATTTCAAGAAACCCTCGGTTGAACAATATACAGATATACAGTGGATATGGCTTCTGCCCGGATCAATTTCATCACCCCAAAATGGAGGGTCTCGTATCCCAATTTTGAGCCATAACCATTTGGCTGGATATGGCTAACGGCTAGGAATGGAACATTCATGGAACAAGGCGATAATTCTGGCGGCCAGAAAGTGGAAAGGACCCTCATTCGGCGGACACTTTCAACTGAGATATGAAATTGTTTCTGGGATCACCAGGAAACATGCAAGCCTGTAATGAATAGAGCGACCCAAATCACCGGAACACCTGCTCCTTATCGCCGCGCGGCATAGTGTGCATTCAGTTCAGGAATCGCTTCAGAGGATCAGAAACTATCTCACATTGAAGTCATCAGCCAATTAGATGTGTCATGATGTTTCAACAATCCAGTCTTGCACAGAGTCCTCTCCCCTCTATTGTTCACCTGAGTTTGACACAAGGTGTAAAGGTTGTATGGTTTCGCAGTGAACAAATTGCCAGTGACGGGCCTCCACGTTGGTTGAAGGAAGACGAGAAAGGAAGTGACTGGGGCATGCAGTGCAATGTTTTAGAATCCGCAGCTGCCGAGCTGGTTGATGAAAGTTACAGCCTGAGCAGTCACAGCATGTCGCCGCCATACCGCATGTTTTTTTGAATTGCAAGCAAGTCAAGAAACGGCAGCCGAGCAGCCCATCAGGTCTTCACCCACTTGAGCAGTTGGAGGTTTTGACGGCGAAGGCATGTACCCCATGATTTTCGGAATGTACTAAAATAGACCATCATCATCACAAGAGACTGCACTAGATTATAACATAACATAACATAACATAACATAACTATATAACCATGTATTACATATAACATCATATAACACTATATAATAGATTGGAATAGATTACCATAGCTGCCACTGGGACCTCTGGACCATGGACTTCCCCATTTGGGGAACCTCAACGACTCGGTTCTCCACGCCGGTTGTTCAGGTGGATGAGCTGAAAGCCAAGGGTGAGACGGATGCGGTCATCGAGTCGGGTGCTGAGTGATTTTTCGGATGGATTTTCCACTGCCATTTCTGGGATTGTCTATGGTTGGCCTTTGATGGGGGGGTTATGATGTTTTTGGCGATACAATGGTATATAAGAATTGAATAGTGGGAGATATAACCAACAATAGCAAGACATGTTTGATGATAGCTATGTATAGCCCATCATTTCCGATAGGTATGAACGTATAACCGCTTCGGTGTGTTTTGCAAATCGGGGAGTGGGAGTTGCTCCCATTTGCGGCAATGTTGATAGGGAAGGTTATAATAGACCAGTGATTTGGGTATACGGTATACCGCTCTATTCTAAGACACGCCCATTGATGGTTTTTTGGCTTCAAACTCCAGTTAAGGACGTGGCCATAAACAATGATGACAGTTTTACTATGGGAGTGGGTATATGATGAATAATGTAATATTATATATGATATATACATACGTATATATATATACATACATAATGTATACTCATATATATATATATATATATGTATATATATATATATGTTATGGGGATTAGAAATGGGGTGCATTAGGAATGAGGTGCTCCATTCCTACACCAGGGGTCGGCCGGCCATTTCTCAATTCAAGTCAGTGATGCTGACTCTCAGGTGTCGAATCAAGCAGCTAAGCCTTCAAAAGGTTGAGGACTCAAAGGGTTTTCCACATGGCTTTTGGGGTGTGGTCCAACGGTTTTTTACGACTTGAGGTGCTGTCCCACATCCACCGCTTTCCGCTTCAGCCAGTGATACAAGCACAAGCAGCACTGGCAGAGGTGTGACTTGAGCACCGGAGTTACTCTCGGTATGTCTCGTTCTTGAATCAGACATGATTTCGGAGACATGTTCGATGCTCCAGGCATATGGCCAGGGAGGCTATTTTGCACAGGCCCATTTTTTTTTTGTGTGTGTGTGTGTGTCTGAATCACGGTGGGAAACCCATTTGATTCATGAATGACAGCGAAAAACAGAAGAAAGGCCAAACAGCACATTACGCAAGCACGGGAAGCCGGAGTCTCAGGGATGAAGTCAGTTTGCAACAAGAATTGCTCTCTGAGAAATTACTTCTGCTACGCTTTGGCACCTCAGGTGTGCAATGGTGGAATCTATGGTGACCTGCAATGCCGGCGTTTGCAGGTTGCGGTGACCGGGAAAAGTGTGCATGTGTTTGCTGTCGTCATTCTCAGCCATTGGCTGGTTCGAAATGATCTGCAAAAGGGCAATCAGTAGCGGTGTGGTAGCTGTCGCTGTTGGTAAATTGTTACCATAACCAGATGGTATTGTACCAATAAATTTCTAGCAGTTAGCCCCATAAATGTCAATGGTGCCAACATGAATCCATTTGAATCCTCCAGACAGCCTGAGCGAAGACACCTTGGGTGACGCGAGGCTGACCTCCTCGCTTCTGAAGGGACCATTTGCTTTGCAGAAGGGCATCTTGAGGCGATTTAGCCCAGGTTTCAGCATGGAATTCCAGGTCCTTTTGGAGGAAACTGGCTCCAAATCAGCCCCTGTAAATTCCCTTCAAGATCCTTCAACCATTTCTGGGACAGCATGTTTGAATTATTTACATGTTGAATCACGTTGATTTGGGCCTCACGACAAGATGTTTGATTCGGGACGAGCCGAGGAGGTCCCAGCTACATTATGAACCTCAAACTGAGTCTGGTGCAACTTGCGGCCTTTCATTCTTTGAGTTTCCCTTTAATTCTCATTGGTTGTTTAAGTTCACATAAGTTCACATTGATCTCCTTCAAAGTTCACCGTTTGTCACTTCGCAACGTTCCCATCATGCGGAGTTGGACAAACGGTCCAAACCCATCCAACATTACCAGCATCCCCAGGCTGCTGAGAAAGCTCTGATGGATGCAGCCCGACTCGGACGAGAGACGCGCGGAGGGCTGGATCGATTCACTGCGTTGGAAGCTGAGAGTTGGGGGAGTCTCCAAAGATCCCAAACCAAGGGTTCCATGTCAGCATCATTCATGGTACCACTATGAATCTGATAGTTTTACCTCATGTATAGAATGATATCATATGATATCTATAATTACATTGAGTGTCACTAGGATTTGATATCATTGGAAGTCAAGCTGTCCCAGTACTGGGGGACACATTCACAATCCCAAATTGAACACATGGAAAATAAGATAAAATATGTATGCACTCACCGCTGGTCACCACTCATGCTTCCACCTGAGTATTGAATGTTCAATGACTGAGGCAGGTTCACATTCTTTTGGGACAAGTTTCAGCCTGAGAAAAGAACAAAACATGCCCCGTTGAATGCCATCGGACCGGCAACGATGCCAGCTGCTGACGACCAACGCTAGTTGCAGATAGCAAGCTTGGCAGGTTGCGACCCAGAGGGGGAACGTCGACAAAGCCATCGACCACTTCTCTGATGCGTGGGAGGTCCGACAGTTGTAGGATTTCGGAAGCAACAAAACATAACAAACCACTATATAGTATAGCATCTAGAGAAACCCCCCAAAAGAGAGAGAAATGTACAAAAGAAGACAATCCGACTCCAAAATGGGGTGAATTGTTGTTCTTTAAAAAAAAAAATCAGGGGTCAATATTGTGCTTGTTGCTGTATCCAAAGCAACCTTTGTTTGCTCGTGATAGCATTTGCACTCAGAAATCGATCAAGGCTTATGAAGACATTGATGGTCGAACCGCCGAGCCTACTCTTCGCGTAAGGCGCAGATTGGTGAAGGGATGGTTGTTTCAAGTGTGGCTGCCAGACACTGCCGTTCTTCCAGGTTGCAAATGGCGGAGGCTCAGCGAACAGCTGACGATGACAGGTGTGGTTTGTGAAGGTGTAAATGCAAGCTGAGTCTGTCTGAAAATGGGGTACCCCCAAAATCCCCCAAATTTGATGACGTTTTAAAACTCATGTTTTCCCATTAAAGTGGCCGTAAAATGCCGTAAATTTGGTGTGACTCCCCCCCATTTTGAGACATACTCGTACCGTTCTTCAGATTTTGACAGCCAGCCAGGTCCCAAAAAGCAGTGGAAGAGTTGCAGGCCCAACATCTCGAAAATGTGAAAAAAGGCGTTCACTCTTGCACTCCTATCAAATGTTTCACACCATGATTCAAACATTGTATATGCACATATCATATATCATTATATACATACAGTCTATATATACTTATATATATATATATGTGTGTGTGTGTGCGTGTGTTTTTGTTTGCCACAGGATGTTGTGCGGATCCTCCTGGAAATCCTGGAGGACAAGGAGGACATTGCGGCAATCGCTATGTGTGAGACTTCTATACTGCAAATCGGGGTACCTTACCATCATATTCCATCCACTGGTTGATCATCATTTTCCCCAACAGACAATTGCAAGGCAAAGTGGTGAAAATTCAGACACACCCATTTGTATCACGTAAGTCATCTATAGTCATCTTCCCTTCCTGGTGAGCCACAGCTTTCGCCAGGGGGTCCCGCAACTTCCTCGCTTGCTGGCCGAGAGTTCACTGCGGCTCGCCCTTTGGTGAGAGCCTCAACTTGGGATCACTGGGGGATCACTGGGGGATCATTGGGGGATCACTGGGGGATCACTGGGAAGGAAGTTGGATGCACCGGAGTCGTTGAGACAGGCTACAAGCAGATGACCGTGATCAAGAAGCCTTCCAGGTCGGGCTCAAAGCAGTAGAATTTGACGATGGTGACCTGGGCTGAAAAACAGGCCCTGGAGATTGCGGAAAACACGTGCAAGAAAAATTGCAGTGCAGCCCTTAGTTATTGAAAGATGCTGAAGTGTGCGCTGTCCATGTTATTCGATGGTGCCATCCTTCACTGCAATGGTCAATGATGTATTTTCTATTATTTTATAATGGTTTATTGCCATTTATAGCAGAACTTGACTTGACACAAGAGCATTGCCTGGACCCTTGGCATCTGAGGTGAGGAAGACCTGATGGCCATTGACATCAAGCGCCATGTTGAAGTCTCAGTTGATTCTTGACAGGTGCCAGGTGAGGCTCTGATTCGCATCTTCGCCTCGGAGCGATCAACTGAGATGGCGTCCCTTCATATCAAGTTGGGAAGAAAAAAGGAGGCCCAGCTGGATTCTGCTGGAAGATGCAGCTGGAAGATGCTCAAAGATGCAAAAGAAGCATAGAATGCATAGAATTTGAGTCAAGACAAGCTCCGGATTTGATGTGCTGAGAGAATCCTGCAGGCTCTGGAGTATTTGAAAGATGTGGAGTACTTCGAGCGAAGGTCATTCTGCCAATTCTTGCGGCTATGCATTGCGTACTTTTCGCCTGTCGTTGAACTTGATTTGTGAAGTTTCAGAAATTGTGCCTCAGATGCTTGGAGCTACTTGAGAAATCTTGAGACATTCCAAAGTCTTTGGTCTTGCAGTGCAAAGATACCCTCTGGAAATCCAACATGGCTGGCTTGCTGGAAAATCCCCGATAAGATATGTAGAAATGCAGGTTTTAGTGGGAAGAAATCAACTAATGTTGGTAAAACAATAATCAACCACCCATTTGGGAATGGTTTATACATGTTTATACAGTTTATACCACCTATTTATGGTGAAAATTGGGGATAATTGATTGTTTTACCAACATGATGGGAAATCACCTGTTTTAAGAGGTAAATCATCATAAATCATCATAAATCATCTAATAGCTATGCTAAATTACCAACCTTTTAGTGGAAAATCCCCTAAAAAATCAACTACAAATGGCGGGATTTTCCAGTCACCTTTGACGTCGCCAGACTCCATGGCTCACAGTGCGGACCTTGGCTGGGCGACTGAGGAGCGATTGGAGGTGCAATGGAGGATGTGGCCCTGCGAAAAACGTTCATTGGGAATAATTGGGACATAGGATATGGAAATGTGGGATGAATTGGGATGAAAATTGGGATGAATTGAGAATTCATATCATAGATTCTCATAGAATATGGCCTATCTCGAGTCGATGCTCACTTCGACGGGTTTTTTCACTAAGGTCTGTCCAAGTTGCCCGCACTCTGAAAGCCCATGCCTTGGAGGATGAGACAAAAGATGACTGGCAATGGTTTTTTTGGGCTGACCGATTTTCTGGCGGGTATTGACATAGTTGACATCATAGGATACATAAATAGAGAGACATAGGGTACGGTATGGTATACAAATTATCTACTGATCTATTCCTGAAAAAAGGATAGATATCCAGCCACTGATACACAACTGGTGGCAGACAAAACTAACCAGTATGGGTGGCTAGTGGTCCAGCCCCATTTCATTTGAGGCATTGGGTACCGTTTATGCAGCAGATGGAAATCAAGCTGAAGCTGAATCGTCCTTTCACCAGGCAGCTGACGATGTCCAGCTGAGCTTGAGAAGTGTTTGTCCTTTACGAATCTACGGTGCAGGCTTTGAGGATCTTCGAGACAGACCGCCACCAGAACGCTGGCTTTATCCGTGACATCAATGCCATGCTGCAGAGCATGACGACCGCTTGATGGCAGTGACCTACTTTACTCTGTACATAGTGCGTCAAAGTGCTGCAACGTCCGTTCGTTACGATGGACAAAGGATGACAAAGGCGGGAAGATTGTAGAGGTTATTCTTTTCTTAGGGACAGGGACCATTGAAGGGATTCAGTCAAGTGTTTGTTAGTGGAGTGCTGTTGTTATATAGTGCAAACAGCTCCAGATTGGAATTGAAGTCTCTAGAAAGCTGACATGTAAAATCATGTTAAGCGCAGTCAATGCACCTTGGCATGCCAGTTGCACCGAGCACGCAGACGAGCAAGCAGACATGGCAAAACATCGCCAGGCATCGCTCGCATGAAAAAAGCGGTCGCTGCTCGCATTGCAGTGTGCTTTTGAGTCAGTTTTCCAAGTCTCAGGCGTGATGGTGAGACATGTCCTCAAGACTTCATGTCATTTCATGTCTAATGCATGCCTTACCTCGCCGAATTGCCGCAAAAGGGTGGGGGGCCGTGTCCAAACAAGACACCTTAGACAAGTACAGCATGCTGTATGCTTGATTGTGAAAACAACTCACGAACGGTAGCGACTTAGGCCTGGTGATGCCTGGTGTGTTTTCAAAGTCTGCAGCATAACTTAGACAGTTCCACTGGTTCCAATTCTCAAGTTCAACGCAGATATTCTCGACCCACAGCAGCAAAGAACTGCTAAAGGCGCCCATGAAATTGGAAGCGGTCTCTTGGCACAGAGACTGGATTGCTGCGCTTAGGGTTTGACCTGGATGTTCATCGATTTTCGCAGTTTCAACCAGGTTTTAGATGGTTTAATATGGTTTTGTGCTGTTTTGCGGATTAAACCTATCGGTTTCCAAACTTTCAAACCCAGTCATATCAGTCATGCGAGTAGCAACCAAATCATGAATGATGGCGAATTTGGAGATTCTACCCTTGCCATTTGGGATTGGTGGCCCTGCTTTTCCTCAGGTCAGCATGGCAATTGCGCTGTTGCGCTCAGGTTGGTCGAGGCTTCTCTCATTGAGATCAGATCATGTGTCATGTCACAAGCCATGGCATCAATCTTTGGTGGGACTTGCGTCCAAGGTGTCAAAGTGAAGCAAAAGCAGTCGCCGCGCAAAGTGATGAATGCTTCTGAATTCTCAGTGATTTCATGCAGCCTTGCAGCTGGTGTTTTATAGTGGGAGTACTGGTGGCCCACTGGTGACAGGTTAGAACCGGTTAGAACCCCATCCCACAACACACTGATCTGAGTAGGTCAGTAGGGTAGCACTGTTTCAAACTCGGCATTGGAGGACTTTGGACTCTCATGATTTTCCCTTATGCTCACACGAATCTTCATTCTCTTTGCGTTTTGAGTTTGATCCTTTTGCGGCTGCTTGGCTGCTCTCCAACTACCAGTGATGCGAATTCTTCGGCTCGCCTCACCTCCATGGCCAGCAGAACATCGCGGAGTCTCACTTTTGGTGCTTGCTTATCTTGCCTGTTGCGCGCTTTTCTGCCGTGTACCATGGTTGCAACTGGGAAATGCAATCCCGTCTTCACACATGCAACTCCATTCCGATCATTGTCACTGACAAGGAAATCAACAAGTTTACAGCCTGTTGATGAAAATCCCTATTTGGAGCATTACGTTCCCCGACCTGTTTGTTGGTGCTAGTCTACCTCCAATGGTTTTGAGCGCACAATCGAATGGTACGGTACGCGAACATGTCCTCCCGCCCTCCAACAGCTCAGGAGGTTAGTGAATCATCGGTCTGGCAATTCATCCCAGTATCTCCCGGTTGCCCTGAAGCTGAAACATCTCCAGAATCTTCAGGATCGGTTTGGCGCATAATTGATGATCAGTGAAGTGTCTTGTTTGCTTTTGCAGAGTCTCAGCACCTGTGTTTCGCATCATTCTTCTGGGTTGTTGATTGGAGTTCTTTTAAAACCCATCGAACAGTGATGCCATGATCACCGGCAGAAAGCGCTGCATCGATCTGCATCGTGAATATGGGTGGATTCCTGAACTTCAAACATATTCTATACAATGCACAACTTGTTGCATGTCAAAACAACCAACTATGGAAGGACGGCCAGTGCCAGCATTCCGAATCTGCCCATCCTTTTGTCCATGGCCCCCACCTTTCGAAACCAAGGGGCAGGTAGATTCAGGTCCAGGTTGCCTTCGCAATCCGCCCGCATTTGCCCGGCCCCTGCTACATCTTGCTCCGCTTCAAATTGCACATGGGAGATCTTGCAACAATGACTCATGTCTCGACTTCACAGTATACTTAAATGTGTATTCTATATACACAGTATGGCTTGTGATTGGGGCGGTTGCTGTCTCTTGCCTGAACCTTGGTCATTTGGCCGCGTTGTGCCTGGCGCATTGTGTGACACGGCTGCACACCAGTGCGTTGGTGCATGGCGAAGCATGTGGGGTCTGCATGGTGCATGGCTCTCATCGGGGAATCCACCAGAGCTGCCCCCCTATCATATGTTTCACATTGTTTTACCACTTCTCAGGTCCTGGTTTGATCTGCCGAAATTCAGGACTTCTTACGCGGCCACAATCGAGTACCAAGGTCCCCCAACTTTCCGCCATGACACGACCCCAGGATTTCCGGGGCATCCCAGGACGTCTCAGGACGTCCCATGGCTCAACGGTTTCGGGCGTGCTGCGGGTAGCTCCGCGCCGCCGGGTTTCTGTGGCTCCGCGCCCAGACAGGGCTCCGTGCCCTCAGACCACCAGAAGACGCGGCTCCGGCCGTCGACACAGGGCGCGGTACGCGCCGTGCGCGGCAGGGCGCGGGCGCGGCAGGGCGGGATCCCGCGGGTTCCCATCGTATCTCCATCATTCTCAGGCTCGAGGGTCGGCTATTTGTTTCAGTTTGATCATCTTTATCCATCTTTATCCTCTGTTTGATCTGAGGAATTACACAACACGTTGAAGTTGGGGATGTTGTGTTGATCATGCATGATCAACTACAGCGGTGTGTTTTTCCGGCAACCTTTCAGGGTATCCATGGTATCCTATTTATACAACTTTATACATGATCTCTACATATCTCTACCTATATCTTCCCTATCCAACGGAAGTCGGAGATCGACGAAAATGACCACCATTGACGCCATCATTCTGCTTTTGCATCAAACAATGGTCAGCCTCCTGACAGTCGGAGCTGGTAACTCCCAAAGGGCACTGGAAGGCAATGGAATGGGAGATCAGAGGCCCAAACTGAGGTCACAATTCAGTGATATTCGCAACAAGGGAAAGGCAGCCCGGCACCTTTTTATCTACGAAGGTTCAATGGATTCAACGGTTCAACCCCCCGATTCTCACCTTTTTCCAGAGGTCTATGACATCTTGTGACATCTTATGACGGCTTATGATTTCCGGGCTTTGATCTCACAGTTTGTGACAGTTCTATCCCCGGTTCAACTCCACTTCCCACTGAAGACATCCACACGACTGATGGCCCTTGAGCTGCGCAGGACCTCTCGGAATTGCAGCTAAGTGACAGTGGTAAAGTCTGAGTAGTCACAGTTAGATCACGTTTGAAATGCAAAGACAGCAATGCATTAGACTTCCCAACCTCCTCGGACTGTTCAGACAGTAGAGGACAGCTGAGAAAAGGATGTCGCAGAGGATCTGCTTTTTCCACATCTCTTGGAGGCGCATCGTTTTTGGTCGCTGCTGTGGGTCTTGGGTCTCGCTAAAAGTTGCAGATTATGCTCCACAATTTTCAAAAGCAAGATGGTGAGGCAGATTATCAGATGATTGTTGCAAATTATGACTATGAATGATGATATACTATGAATTATCATATGTTATGGACATAGAAACGGTGCTTCGAAACTCACTCTAAACCCTGCCTTGGGCCGTTGCTGTGTGGAGCTGCCAGGCTCAATCGTGTCCTTTCGAGGAACCAGAGGCTACACATGGCGGCCGTCACATGCTCATTTCGCCAGTGATGCAGGGTTAGCATAGACCTCGGATCCTGTCCATTGTTCCATTCTGCCGATATATCATGATATATCCCTTCAAGGACTTTCCCTTACGCAGAGAAATCCGGATTGTTGCTACGTGATACACGCAGTAGAAAAGTACGCAGGACTCCTGCAGGAATCGATGTTACATTTGCTCCAGCATTGTCCCCCAGCTTCAAGGTTGACTTGAATTGGACAACACGTTGAACGAATTGGGTAGTTTTTACAACAAAGAGTATACTGAAATGGTTGCAGTGAATGACTAGGCACATGTTTCAAGTATGTTCAAGTACCGTGTAGTCCGTGTTTTTCACTGCAGTCCCAAGAACAAGACTTTGTTTTTGCTTCAGGCATCCACACTGTAATTGGAGAAAAAAAGTGTGTCAACGGCCACAGGTAGTACGTATATCTTCTAAACGTTGAATCTAGACTAGGCCTACTTGACCTACTTTCGCCCTTTTTGGGGCCTATCAGATCAGAACCTGCAGAAGTTTATTTTTTTTCAGGGGGCATCGTGCAGCGGTTCCATGTTCTTTTCGCTGAAATGTGATGCGTTATTGTGGGGCAGAACGGGCAAGCTGAAAGCATAACTAGCATATTTACATTCCTTCGAAATACCTTGTTCAAGTGCAGCTTTACTTGAAATCATCACAGACAAAAGAATACAACAAGAACTGTTGCCACATCCGCCAGGGTTCCAGCAGGCTCCGTGTGACAAGATGACGGTTTTGCAGATCCGCTTCGTGACAGAGGGTTCTTGCACCCATCATTTTTTGCGGTGGGTCCTTTTTGTGTGTAACGCCCCATGCTCTATCACTGACAACAGAAAGGCTCTGCTTCTTTTTTGACTAGTGATACTATTGATGCACTATATTCTGTAATATTCTGTACATGATGTAGCCAGACAAATGGGCTAGTTTGGAGTGACATTTCCTAGGATGGCTTGGACTTTCCTGTGACATTTGGGGTGACAACTGGTGTTTCCTGTGTCCAACTGCTTTGGTTTGCAGATTCCAATAGAAATGTTCACAGCCCGCGCCTTCTCAACACTGGTGGTTGTTCATGGTTTTTCGTGGTGTACAGTATACCGGAATGAAGTTGAAGGCCGGGGCGTCAATTCACATAAAAGTTGCGGGTCAAGATATGATGCTGTTCTGATTTGGCCCTCTTCTGTCGTGCTGAAGCAACGCTCGAACTTCTATAGCCTCAAAATCAAGATCAGGTTTTCACACGGTGCAAAGAATGACAAAGGCCCTTTGTGGTCCATATGTTCCTTTGCCCTCATCGAAAGAAGATGGGTAGTTTTTGACAAGAACATTGTTCAAATGACCGGGAGATTCAAAGTTCCCCATGGTGCGAAGATGGTTTTGTAGTCCTTCTTTGTCCACTTCGGCTGCACCCGCTTCTAAGTTCCTGGTGCAGGGCAACCAACATTGTCATCTTCACTGTAGGCAGCATTGGCTTGCAACACTTCGGACATGAACAAAACGCACCAGAAATGCATGGGGTGTTTGTGGTAATCGACAATAGTCCTTCACCGTTTTGCAAAGTGTTCCAGACGATAAGTGATAAGTCTGCAGCGTGTTTCAGACAACTGAGTCTGCAGCACGTTTCACACAACTAAGATGGCTAAGAGATAGACTAAGTCTGCAGCGTGTTTCAGACAACTGAGTCTGCAGCGCGTTTCAGACAACTAAGATGGATAAGAGATAGACTAAGTCTGCAGCGTGTTTCAGACAACTGAGTCTGCAGCACGTTTCAGACAACTAAGATGGATAAGAGATAGAATCGTGGTTGTGGACAAAGAGATATTATATGCGTGGCTCCGGCCACCGCCAATGTTTGTTGCGGTCGAGTTCATTCAAAGGGAACTACCACATGGTGTCAGGCAGAACAGGCGTTCACATCTACCCTGTTGAAGTTCAAAGAGGAGTTCTGAAATTGCACTCATCACAGTCATCAAAGTCTATCCCTCCCTTCCCGCAGGACAGCTCCCGAACATCATGGAATACTTATGGGACCCTCCGGGTTGTTCGTTCCAGTTTATATGATATTCCAGCTGCCGCAGATCATTCATCGAAACAAAGTCGATGTGATTGATGTGAATCCACGAGAATCTAAGTTTGGCCCTGACCCAAAGAGACCATGTGGGAGAATGTGGGAGAGTTCTTCCTTGTTCAATTCCTCTGTGATTGGTGGTGGCAGCTTCCTGCATCATGCGACCGTGTCCCAGACCAAACTTTGTGGCAGACATTTTGTTGGAAGGCGAAGAGATAGTGAGCAGAATGAGACATACATTCTATCCAATCCACCATTGAAATGGGAAAACACACCACATGACCGGGATGGCATTTCTTTCAAGGTGAGTGGTGTGGTGAAGAGTTCATGATTTAATTCCCCTTGGTGACAAGTGAGTGACAAGGACTTCTTTTGCTTAAGTCTGGCGGTCGTTCAAACTTCCGTTGACTTCAAAAGAATCAGAGGTAACCAATGCGCCGCGAATGTCCTTCCGTTCCCAATAAGCGCTTTGCGAACCTCATTCAACAAGGCCGTGTAACTTTGACAAGGACATGGTTGAACTTTTTGAACTGATTTAGAATTCCTCAATATGAACAGGTCTTGCAACAGCTACAAACCAACCACTTCTGGGGCAACTCATGGTTTTTCAAATGATCGAATGATGGCCTTGCACTTCCTCTTGGTCCTCTTCCTTCGTCCCTCCTCTGAAGAAGTTCGTGGTGCATGACGTTGCATGGGAATGAAGAGTGCGATCTTATCTGTAGGCACTTTGGGTTTGCATCTTCGTACGCGGCCACACAGCAAGGGAAACGTGGTGGCAATCAACAATAGTGCTTCACCATGCTGCAACGTGTTCCAGGCTGCTAATATGGATAAGTCCTATGACCTTCTACACCCTAACATGCTTGGAATAGCTTGCCAAGGTCTTCGCGAAACTNCCATGCTGCAACGTGTTCCAGGCTGCTAATATGGATAAGTCCTATGACCTTCTACACCCTAACATGCTTGGAATAGCTTGCCAAGGTCTTCGCGAAACTGCCTTTATGATCATCCAGCATCACTTCAAGTGTTTTGATACCTTCCGGACCTATTTCAGGACTCCTTTCGGTGAATGGACTACAGACAGATGTTCAAACTTCTTTGACCTCCAATCCCATCATTTGGCTACGTCAGCATGTGCTTTGCAAACCACATTCAACAGGGTTGGGTCAATTTGACAAGGATATGAATGAAATATAATGAAATTGTATGAACATATTGAACTCATCCGGAATTCCCCAATATGAACAGAGTTTGCCGCGGTTGCAAACCAACCACTTTTGGGGCAACTCATGGTTTTTCAAATGATCGAATGATGGCCTTGCACTTCCTCTTGGTCCTCTTCGTTCGTCCCTCCTCTGAAGAAGTTCGTGGTGCATAATGTTGCATGGGAATGAAGAGTGTGATCTTCTCTGTAGGCAGTTTTGGTTTGCATCTTCGTACACGACCACACAGCAAGGGAAACGTGGTGGTAATCAACAATAGTGCTTCACCATGCTGCATCGTGGGCGGCTAAAGCGGATAAGTCCTATGACCTTCTACACCCTAACAGCGTGGAATAGCTTGCCAAGGTCTTCGCGAAACTGCCTTTATGATCATCCAGCATCACCTTCGAATGTGTTTTGATACCTTCCGGACCTATTTCAGGACTCCTTTCGGTGAATGGACTACAGACAGATGTTCAAACTTCTTTGACTTCCAATCCCATCATTTGGCTACGTCAGCATGTGCTTACAAACCTCATTCAACAGGGTTGGGTCAATTTGACACGGATATGAATGAAATTGTATGGACATATTGAACTCATCTGGAATTCCCCAATATGAACAGAGTTTGAAGCGGTTGCAAACCAACCACTTTTGGGGCAACTCATGGTTTTTCAAATGATCGAATGATGGCCTTGCACTNCCATGCTGCAACGTGTTCCAGGCTGCTAATATGGATAAGTCCTATGACCTTCTACACCCTAACATGCTTGGAATAGCTTGCCAAGGTCTTCGCGAAACTTCCTTAATGATCATCCAGCATCACTTCAAGCGTTTTGATACCTTCCGGGCCTATTTCAGG